>WNGS01164858.1:3070358-3087499 GCA_020271785.1 Procambarus virginalis | reverse complement strand
GTACCTCTAGGTGAGCACACGTACCTTAGTGTCCAGAGTACAATGTGAGGCAGGAAGGTCAAGACACCATTGACCAGCACAACTACGCAAGGGTAATCACACACCTGAACCAACCAACACATTCCTACACCTGTCACCTAAAAACGTGGGCCCCTCCACACCCCCCCCCCTCCCCACGGTCCATCACTAAACTCGGTCTTGAAGCCTTTTATAATATGGCTCTCGGGCCACCTTGAGTTTTCTTGAGAACTGACGAGATAAAATTAGATGTTTACACGCGATACAAAAAAATATTGGTTTATGCAATCAGATGGAGACATTTCGTCAACGATAAAATATTGCACCAAAATATATAATCTAGACAACGTAACCATGAGTGGGGGGGAGAATGGTTGAGGGGGGGGAGTGGGAGAGAGGGGGGTGGGGGATGGGTGGAGGGGGGATAGAGGGGGGAGTGGGGAGGAAGCAGAAGAACAAGACAAGGTAAAGGAGTACGAGGGTGGGCTGTAGAAAAATACCAATACGCAACACAGGCGGGAGGGGCAGATGTAAGGGTGATGGGCAGGAGTAAGGGGAGGGGAACGGGCCACAGAATAGAAAGGGTTGAGAGAGACTGGAGAGAAATGAGGAAGAGGAGGAGAGCAAAGAATACTCGAAATGTTGGGGAGGAGGAGGAAGGGCAGCAGAGGGCAAGAACACACCCCGAAATTTTTTTTAGCTGTCAGTCGTTCCGTCAGCCAGCATACCTGTGTGAACGACCTGCCCTGTGGTCGTTAGAGCCCAGCTTCACAGGGACACCTCAACTACCCGGGGTGTTAGCGTGACGCCCCGGAACGACGTGCTTGGAGTCGTAACGCGGGCACAGCGGACGCCTCTCGCCCCGACACCTGTCCAGTTAGACTCAGCTCACCTCAACATATTGTTAAGGTAATCATGACTGGCGCTCATGATGGTAGGCATTATAGGGAGCACAAGTACACCCCGACACCTCCCCGACACCTCCCCACACACTCCTCCGGGTAATGGTTGGTCCCGGCTCTTGGTGTGTGGGGGGGGGGGGAGGGGGGGGACCTTTGTTGCTGCTGTTTTATACACACGAAGGTGGGGGCAGGTGTTACTTTATTAACAGGGTAGCGGCGCGCGAGAGAGAGAGAGCGAGAGAGAGCGAGAGCGAGAGAGAAGAGAGAGAGAGTGAGAGAGAGAGAGAGAGAGAGAAGAGAAGAGGAGAGAGAGGAGAGAAGAGAAGAGAGAGAGAAGAGAGGATAGAGCAAGAGCCATAGAGCGAGAGAGAACAAGAGCCAGAGAGCGAGAGAGAGCGAGAGCCAGAGAGAGAGAGAGCGAGAGCCAGAGAGAGAGAGAGCAAGAGAGTGCGAGAGCGAGCGAGCGAGAGAGAGGAGAAGAGAGAAGAGAGAGATGAGAGAGAGAGAGAGAGAGAGAGAGGAGAGAGAGAGAGAGAGAGGAGAGAGAGAGAGTGAGAGAGAGCTAGAGCCAGAGAGCGGAGAGAGCAAGAGCCAGAGAGAGCAAGAGCCAGAGAGCGAGAGAGAGCAAGAGCCAAGGAGAGAGCAAGAGCCAGAGAGAGCAAGAGCCAGAGAGCGAGAGAGAGCAAGAGCCAGAGAGAGAGGAGAGCAGAGAGTGCGAGAGCGAGCGAGAGAGAGAAGAGATAGAGGAGATATAGAGAGAGAGAGAGAGAGAAGAGAGAGAGAGAGAGTGTTGTTGTTGTTGTTAAGAGAGAGAGAGAGCAAGAGCCAGAGAGCGAGAGAGAACAAGAGCCAGAGAGCGAGAGAGCGCGAGAGCCAGAGAGAGAGAGAGAGCAAGAGAGTGCGAGAGCGAGCGAGAGATGAGAGAGAGAGAGAGAGAGAGAGAGGAGAGAGAGAGAGAGAGAGAGAGAGAGAGAGAGAGAGAGAGGGGGGGGAGGGGGGGGGGGGGGGGGGGGGGGGAGTGGGTGAGAAAGAGGGTAACCAGGCGACGCGCCCCATCAGAACAAACAAAATCACATTAACCATGTTTGTTCCATACTATCGTAATTGCACAATTAAACTTAAATAAGGTGGGGGGGGGATGTGACAAAAAATAATTATGTATTCTGACGGGATAATGAACATTATCTTTTATGATAATGATAAGAGGATTAGAACTTGATATCACGCCGTCTCAGGAAGCTGCACACCACACACTTGTACTCCTTGAGTGCAATTAAGAAGAGTGAGAAGTTGTACTCGAGGCTGGCATTCCAAGGGTGTTGTGCTCAAGCGGTGCCATCACAGGATGTAGCACATTCTTGCAGGGAGAGAGTGAGTCTGGTACACTGTTATGCCTCGAGACTCGTCTGATTTAACTGTGGTAACAGGTTTGAGGTGCTGCTCCTGCCGCAGCACTAAGTGTTTCTGGGGGAGCTTTCTCAAGTGGCAAGCAGGAGACAAATTGTCAAAGTCTGAGAACAATTAAGATGGAGAGACGCAGACCCATGGACGGCCAGATTTCCTGTATCAATACTGTTCCAAAGTTCATACGAGACCATCCACTTCTAACCTCGTCTGCCCTCCACCACAGGCGCTATCCTGCAGCCTTGGCGTTCCCCGTGCAGGATAGCGCCTCCGTCTCTGTGCTCATCAATATCTCAGGTCACAACTACGACCGAGGGTCACACCGTCAGACGACAACAAAACACCGTCACGAAACACGTCGAAGCAGAAGTAGAAGACGACCACACAGTTCATCATCATAATCTCTCCTCAACAACAACAACGGACTTACACGCAACACGCTCAACAACAACAACAACAAAACACAAAAATGACTGCCCAGACAGGTACAAAAGGAGTGTCGTTAACGCTTATGTCGACCGTGCTCTCAGCCACAGCTCAGAATGGAAGCAAGTCGACGAAGAACTCTGTAGAGTAAGGCAGGTCCTAGTCAACAACGGCTTCTCCAATGGTTTCATTGAAGACATCATAAGAAGGAAAGTGAAACGCCATGCAACCTCTGAAGATACAACTAACACAACACCTATACCCCCTATTAGACTATTTTACAGGAACTTCTTCTCCACAGCTCATAAAACGGAGGAAAGGGTCCTGAAGATATTGTTAATAGAAACGTTATCCCTACAGACAAAATCAGAAGATACAATTGACGATTTACTATAAACCAAGAAAACTGCCAACCTACTCATGAGAAACTCTCCAGACACAAAGCAGAACGCTTTGACAAGACCAATGTCGTCTATGCCTTCAAATGCCCACTGGGGACTGTAAGCCCCAAAGAACTCATATATAGGCAAGACAACAACATCTCTTTCCAGCGATTAACGATGCATAAGCAACAGGGCTCTATCAAGGAACATATAATCTCTTCCCACAACCAAACCATCACCAGAGAAATCTTAACAAACAGCACAGAAATCATTGATAGATACAGCGACAACAGGCGGCTTGACATCTGCGAGGCACTACACATCAAGAAGTCAACACCAGCAATCAACAGCCAATTAACGCACAACTATATTCTACCCACTTCAAGACTCCGCTCCAATATAGAAACATCAAGAAATATGGGCCAATAGGCCTTCTGCAGTTACAGATCTATTCTCCCTTTAGCTTATACCCATTGTTTCGTGTTCTGTGTTTGTTCTCACCTCACCCCAAACCATTGTAACATGTCACCTCACCCAAATGCAGGTATAAAAAAGAAAAGCTGTTTAAACTCTGTTCAGTTATAGTTGTTTTGTGTGTGTGTAAACTAGTCTTTGAAAATGTAATAAGTTTTACGAAACGCGCTCAAGTGTCGCGTCAGACTAGAAATAAAAATGAATTTTGGAGAATTGATTTTTCATTTACCGTCACCAGTAAAAAGAAACATAAGGAAAATAGAGAAAATTCGTGTTAGAATTATTAATCTTACTTTTTCGGTCATATTTATAAAATATATATATATATATATATATATATATATATATATATATATATATATATATATATAGATATATATATATATATATATATATATATATCTTATATATATATATTATACAGATATATATAAAACAATAACGTCTCTTTCTAGGCGATTAACAATGCACAAACAACAGGATCCATTAAGGAGCATATAATCTCCTCACACAACCATATCATCACCAGAGAAATCTTAACAAGCAACACAGAAATTTTCGATAGATACAGCGACAGCAGGAGACTCGACATCAGCGAGGCACTAACACCCAAAAGTCAACACCAGCAATCAACAGCCAATTAACACAATTACATTTACCCACTTCAAGACCCCGAACCAACACAGAAACAAGAAGAGAAAATACACAATGTATACATTGTTTCGTGTTCTGACTATGTAAAATTATCTTTACTTATTGATTTGTGTTCTGTCACCTTACTCACAAACATTTGTCATTTCACCTCGCCCAAAAACGAACATAGCATGAAACGGAGTACATAAAATTTGCCTTTGAAAATGTAATAAGTCTCTTGCGAAATGTTTCTAGGCGTCAGACATAAATAAAATGTGAAAATGAACTTTGGAGTGTTAATTTTCCAATTACCTTCGACAGTGAAGAAAAACGTAAGAAATATGAGAAGAATCGTGTTAGAATAATTAATCTTACCCTTTCGGCCATATTCAACAACAAATATTATATATATATATATATATATATATATATATATATATATATATATATATATATGTCGTACCTAGTAGCCAGAACGCACTTCTCGGCCTACTATGCAAGGCCCGATTTGCCTAATAAGCCAAGTTTTCCTGAATTAATATATTTCTCTAATTATTTTCTTATGAAAAGATAAAGCTACCCATTTCATTATGTATGAGGTCAATTTTTTTTCATTGGAGTTAAAATTAACGAAGATATATGACCGAACCTAACCAACCCTACCTAACCTAACCTAACCTATCTTTATAGGTTAGGTTAAATTAGGTAGCCGAAAAAGTTAGGTTAGGTTAGGTTAGGTAGTCGAAAAACAATTCATGAAAACTTGGCCTATTAGGCAAATCGGGCCTTGCATAGTAGGCTGACAAGTGCGTTCTGGCTACTAGGTACGACATATATATATATATATATATATATATATATATATATATATATATATATATATATATATATATATATATATATATATATATGTCGTACCTAGTAGCCAGGACGCACTTCTCGGCCTACTATGCAAGGCCCGATTTGCCTAATAAGCCAAGTTTTCATGAATTAATTGTTTATCGACTACCTAACCTAACCTACCTTTTTCGGATACCTATCTTGAGGTTATCTTGAGATGATTTCGGGGCTTTTTTTTTAGTGTCCCCGCGGCCCGGTCCTCGACCAGGCCTCCACCCCCAGGAAGCACCCGTGACAGCTGACTAACACCCAGGTACCTATTTTACTGCTAGGTAACAGGGGCATAGGATGAAAGAAACTCTGCCCATTGTTTCTCGCCGGCGCCTGGGATCGAACCCAGGACCACAGGATCACAAGTCCAGCGTGCTGCCCGCTCGGCCGACCGGCTCCCTAACCTAACCTAACCAATAGAGATAGGTTAGGTTAGGTAGGGTTGGTTAGGTTCAGTCATATATCTACGTTAATTTTAACTCCAATAAAAAAAATTGACCTCATACATAATGAAATGGGTAGCTTTATCATTTCGTAAGAAAAAAATCGAGTAAATATATTAATTAATGAAAACTTGGCTCATTAGGCAAATCGGGTCTTGCATAGTAGTACGACATATTATATATATATATATATATATATATATATATAATATATATATATATTATATATATATTAGTATGAGAATGAAAACTCCACACCCCAGAAGTGACTCGAACCCGGACCACCAGGAACACATTGCAACTGGTTGCAACCACCACCCAGACGGCACTTTGATGGTAATCTTGGGCATAGCTTTTCATCAAATCACCTCATTTTTATGGGGCGATTTATTTTTATTCTTTTTTTCTCATTTATTTTTCATGATTTGATGAAAAGCTATACCCAAGACTACCATCAAAGTGCCGTCGGGGTGGTGGTTCAAATAGTCTCGGCTATCACCACTTTTTGTACGGTCACTGATGGTCGAGTGGCTTAAAGCACCGTGTACACCAGTTGCAATGTGCTCCTGGAGGAGCGGGTTCGAATCACTTATGGGGTGTGGAGTTTTCATTCGCATATATGCTTGGGGGCCATGCAAGCTGGTTTGCATATTTGTATATGTTTGTAGCAATCTTTCTTGCAAACATATGTTGTTGAATATGACCCTTAACCCAATTCCCACCAGCACTCTGTGACTTTTTGGGCACAGATATTTCATCAAATCACCTCACATGCAGAGACCACGTGTTGCGTGGGACCACGTGTTGCGTGGGGCCACGTGTTGCGTGGGACCACGTGTTGCGTGGGACCACGTGTTGCGTGGGACCACGTGTTGCGTGGGGCCACGTGTTGCGTGGGGCCACGTGTTGCGTGGGACCACGTGTTGCGTGGGGCCACGTGTTGCGTGGGACCACGTGTTGCGTGGGACCACGTGTTGCGTGGGACCACGTGTTGCGTGGGGCCACGTGTTGCGTGGGACCACGTGTTGCGTGGGGCCACGTGTTGCGTGGGACCACGTGTTGCGTGGGACCACGTGTTGCGTGGGGCCACGTGTTGCGTGGGGCCACGTGTTGCGTGAGCCACGTGTTGCGTGGTTAACATGCAGTTCGAGCACTTTGATTTCTTCGCGTGTTCGAATCACATCTCTTTTCAAATGGTCACCCACGCAATGCAAATACAAGTTAGTTGCCAATAGAACCAAAACACCTTACCTAAACTGTCCTCGGCCTTTGCGCAAATGTATAATATTTACATTCGAAAAAATAAAGTTTTTGTTTATGCAATATGTTAAAATTGCATAAAGTGTGTTTAGCTGCGGCTTGGGCGAGCACAGCCTGAAGATGGGTAATGTGAGTCAATAAGAGTGAGATGAGAACATGAGACTCACACACGAGTCTCTTGTAAACCACCGAGTCTTGGCTCTCTCCAGTGGTCGTCTTTACGACCTACCGCCAGTCCCATTAACTGTTGAATTTCGTGAAGTGTGAGCAACACTAATCGTCCGGCTCGTCAAGCCAAAGCCATACAGACATCAGCATCAAGTCGAGATCATTAGGCCTCAGCCACACCAACGGGCTAGTTCTCCCTCCATAAAAGTCGTTCCACTTACAACTCTCCAATCGATTAGAAATTAACCGTAAATGACCTTAAGCGATCAGCGATAATGGCGCTACCGAGGCAGCGACCTGCAGGCCCGTCGCCCAGGCGGAGTTTCTGATTAGCGCCTTGACAGAGAGGAGCCCCGCACGCCGTAAGGTCCGAGACCTAAAGCTCTGATATAACCAGTTAGGAGGCGAGGCTCAGTGTCCATGACCGAGAAGATTTCCACCGAGATGGCCACAATTAGCTACTGTGGTGACGTGTTTGAAGTCTGGCCGCCCCTTGTGACTGTGACACAGCGACACCAGCACTGTGCACGCTGATCCCCCCCCTTCCCCCCCTCGTGCCTGCCAGCAAAACATGCTCGAGCAACATTGAATGCAACAACGCCGTTTACCCAACATGATCTATGCACAGTAGCGTTATGCGCACCGAAACAGAGCAACATGTACGAGCCGCACAAGTCTCATCTCTTGAACTCTCTAAAATAATATTTTCTCAGACTTCTCTCCCTACAACAATAAGCCGCATCTGATAAGGTGAGTGTGCATTGAGGTGTTGAGGTAGTCTCCCTACATATTCGTCTGGTGTTGCAACCTGCCGTATTTTAATGACATTGTTAATTCTAAAAATGCTGCCGCTGCTGTTATAGATTCAGCTACTCGGAACAAGTTCCAAATAGCACGGGCTATGGTGAGCCCGTAGTGGACTTACCTGGCACAGGAGAGGTGCTGTGTAGGGGTGAAATGCTGTTGTTCCCCCCTGGATGTATATCATTGATGGATTTGGTGCAGTCTCCCCCTCCCCCTCCCCCCCCCCCCGAACCTGGCCCCAGGCCGCCCTCGGGGAGGTTGAACCACTCTCGAAACCCCTCTTCAGGTATGCTCCAGGTACGAGTCCGTTGTCACCGTGTGACAAGCGCCTAATTTGCAATGGTTTTGTCTCGCCAGAACCGTGAGAGTCTAAGCAACCCACTTAACCTATCAAAGCCCATGGTTATTCGTCCCAGGAAGCGTCAATATATCAGTGTCTATAATTCACTACACCACCGCAATGTTTACGTTGGAGTCGACAGCGTAAAAATGGCAGTACTTACATAACAGTGACTACGGGGAGGCGAGGTCTAGCTCCTCATGCCCCGCCACTATCCCTGCTGCACCAGGTCCTTTATTGTTGTACTATTCTGCCGTGTATTCGATGTGAGGACAGGCTGCACGATGTGAGGACAGGCTGCACGATGTGAGGGCAGGCTGCACGATGTGAGGACACGCTGCACGATGTGAGGACAGGATGCACGGTGTGAGGACAGGCTGCACGATGTGAGGACAGGCTGCACGATGTGAGGACACGCTGCACGATGTGAGGACAGGCTGCACGATGTGAGGACAGGCTGCACGATGTGAGGACACGCTGCACGATGTGAGGACAGGCTGCACGATGTGAGGACAGGCTGCACGATGTGAGGACAGGCTGCACGATGTGAGGACACGCTGCACGATGTGAGGACAGGCTGCACGATGTGAGGACAGGCTGCACGATGTGAGGACAGGCTGCACGATGAGCAACCTAGGCCTCAGGACAGAGCTCAGGGGCACTCCACAGGCTCCTGTTGCACACTCGATTATATTCCTTTTATGTTGACTTTTGTGACGTCACCTTGACCTGATCAAGTCCACTTAGTTCCCTACAACACTACGCAGCCCGTCTTCCGTCAGCGTTCATTCCATCCAGCGGACGAGCCCGAGAAGGCATTCATCACTGTAACATACTGTTCGTTCATCACTGTTAACATACTGTTCGTTCATCACTGTTAACATGCTGTTCGTTCATCACTGTTAACATACTGTTCGTTCATCACTGTTAACATGCTGTTCGTTCATCAATGTTAACATGCTGTTCGTTCATCAATGTTAACATGCTGTTCGTTCATCAATGTTAACATGCTGTTCGTTCATCAATGTTAACATGATGTTCGTTCATCACTGTTAACATGCTGTTCGTTCATCAATGTTAACATGATGTTCGTTCATCACTGTTAACATGCTGTTCGTTCATCAATGTTAACATGCTGTTCGTTCATCAATGTTAACATGCTGTTCGTTCATCACTGTTAACATGATGTTCGTTCATCACTGTTAACATGCTGTTCGTTCATCAATGTTAACATGCTGTTCGTTCATCACTGTTAACATGCTGTTCGTTCATCAATGTTAACATGATGTTCGTTCATCAATGTTAACATGCTGTTCGTTCATCAATGTTAACATGATGTTCGTTCATCAATGTTAACATGATGTTCGTTCATCAATGTTAACATGATGTTCGTTCATCAATGTTAACATGCTGTTCGTTCATCAATGTTAACATGATGTTCGTTCATCAATGTTAACATGCTGTTCGTTCATCAATGTTAACATGATGTTCGTTCATCAATGTTAACATGCTGTTCGTTCATCAATGTTAACATGATGTTCGTTCATCAATGTTAACATGCTGTTCGTTCATCAATGTTAACATGATGTTCGTTCAAAACAAGAATTTTCTCAAATATAAATTAATATTATAATATATTAGCATATTGTGCATATATAGGCATAGGTTAAGTTAGGTGATTAGGTTCTGTTGGCGATTATTTGTATTTGTAGTACGTGGGTGAAGCATTTACAGCGTTGTGGTTCGAACAAAAGTCGTCAGTGAAGCACTTCTTCCGGAAGTGTTCGAACGTCAACAGTTCTGAGTCGTGTGTAAACCTTTGTCCTTCATAAACAGGGGGTTTGGCGGGTGCATGGAATGGACTTTGGCCTTGATGATGATGTTCTAGATTCAACGACTAAGAACAAAAAGTTCCAAGTAGCACGGGCTATGGTGATCCCGTAGTAGACTTACCTGGCACTGGAGCAGGGCTGTACCTGGCGCCTTCCTGCCGAAGGGCGCCACTCTCCACCGCTCGCACAGACTCATCTGATAGCCGACGATGAATATGGGATGTTCGGACTTTTTTTTGTCTTGTATGGGTCCAGCTCCGTCTTAATTGATCTCGTGAGAGGTCGTTGACCGGATGGTCCAAGCGGCTGTACCTCATGAATATGTAGCTTCTATGTTGGCTGCGGTTAGAAAGTGTTGTTTGTGGTAAAATAAAAATATGTAGATTGTAGTCAGAATATGTATATCAGGCCGTGTAGCAGTCGCAATACGTAGTTTGCAGCCACAATATATGCATAACCCTTGATGAATTAGTTTAGGATATAGAAATTAGGATGTATATATAATGACTCAATCTGATGCACACCATACACGAGGAGGGTAGAGTGGCAATATTGGTTGCTATAGAGCGGCCTCACATGGGGGCAATAAGGCCTCTAAGATTATTTTATTGATTTTAAATATTAATGAATAAACAAGAACGGACGGAAAGCAAGTTTGTTTATATTTTGGTTTTGGGTAAAAAACATTTTACCCAATTTGGGTCAAATAGTTTTATGTCCCAAATTTGTATTATCCAAATGTATCAAAGGTAACGGTTGATAACACGTGGGAATAGTAAGAGATTACCTTGAGGTTACCTTGAGGTGTTTTCGGGGCTTAGCGTCCCCGCGGCCCGGTCCTCGACCAGTCCTCCTCATTGCTGGACTGGTCAACCAGGCTGTTGGACGCGGCTGCTCGCAGCCTGACGTATGAATCACAGCCTGGTTGATCAGGTATCCTTTGGAGGTGTTTATCAAGTTCTCTCTTGAACACTGTGAGGGGTCGGCCAGTTATGTCCCTTATGTGTAGTGGAAGCGTGTTGAACAGTCTCGGGCCTCTGGTGGTAATAGAGTTCTCTCTCAGAGTACCTGTTGCACCTCTGCTCTTCAACGGGGGTATTCTGAAAATCCTGCCATGCCTTCTGGTCTCGCATAGTGTTATTTCCGTGTGCAGGTTTGGGACCAGCACCTCTAATATTTTCCACGTGTAAATTTTTATGTATCTCTCCTGCCTGCGCTAAAGAGAATACAGGTTTAGGCATTTTAGTCGGTCCTAATAGTTTAGATGTTTTACTGAGTGGATTCTAGCAGTAAAGGTTCTCTGCACGCTCTCCAGGTCAGCAATTTCTCCAGCTTTTAAAGGGGCTGTCATTGTGCAGCAGTACTCCACTCTAGAGAGCACTAGCGTCTTGAAGAGTATCATCATTATTATTGCATCTCTACTTTGAAAAGTTCTTGTTATCCAACCTTTCATTTTTCTTGCAGTTGTGACGGCTACTTTATTGTGTTCATTAAATGTAAGGTCTTCCGACATGAGTACACCCAGATCTTTTACATTGCTTTTTCGTTCTATTTTATGATTTGACTGCGTTTTGTACGTGGTTTCTGCTTTTATATTTTCATTTTTTTCCGTAGCGCATGAGCTGGAACTTATCTTCATTAAATACCATATTATTTTCTGTAGCACATTGAAAGACCTGATTTATAACCGATTTGAGGTTCGCTGTGCTATGTTGTCAACACTTATAAAAATCCTAGTGTCATCTGCAAAGGATGATACAGGGCTACAGATTGTGTCCTTGTCTGGATGGTTCGATATGAGGACGAGAACAAGTACTGGAGCAAGCACAGTACCCTGGGGGACTGAGCTCTTCACGGTTGATGGTCCGGATTTTATTTTGTTGACTATTACACATTGGGTTTTGTTATCCAGGAAATTGTAGATCTATTTGCCTATTTTTCCGGTGATTCCTTTTGCAGGCATTTTATGTGCAATAACACCATGATCACATTTGTCAAAGGCTTTTGCGAAATCTGTGTAAATTACATCAGCGTTTTGTTTGTCTTCCATGGCATCTAATGCCATGTCATAGCGGTCCAGCAACTGTGACAGGCAAGAGCGCCCTGTTCTGAAACCATGAAGTCCTGGGTTATGGAGATGCTGTGATTCCATGTATTTTGTGATCTTATTTCTTAGCTCTCTCTCAAAGATTTTTGTGTGTGATGTTAGTGCTATCGGTCTATAATTTTTTGCCTCTGCCTTATTTCCTCCTGTATGGAGTGGTGCTATCTCAGTTGTTTTTAGTATGTCAGAGATAATGCCAGTATCTAGGCTTTGTCTCCAAAGAATGTGAAGAGCCTGCGATAGTGGTTTTTTACAGTTCTTGATGAATATGGAGTTCCAAGAATCAGGGCCTGGTGCAGAGTGCATAGGCATACTTTTATGGCTTCTTCAAAATCCAGTGGGGATAGGGTGACATCTGATATATGATTTGATGTTGGTATTATATCTATGAAAAATTCCTTTGGGTTATCAATCTTCAGTGTGTTCGTTGAAAACAGAGTCGGACTGATTCCTCAGAATTTCGCTCATTTCTTTGTTGTCTTCAGTGAATGTTCCGTCTCTCCTTCGCAGGGGGCCCGATACTAGATGTGGTTTTTTATCTTTATTTTGCATAGGAGAAAAAAATATTTCCTATTTCTCTCTATTTCACTGATGGCCTTTTGCTCTCTTTCTCTCTTGGATTTTGTACGATTCTTGTAGCTTTAGTTTTATTGTTTCTATTTCTCTAACTAGGCTTCTTTGTCATTCTTGAGACAGGGTGCGACTCTCAAGTTGTTCCGCGATTCGTTTTCTTCGCCTATAGAGGGAACGACGTTCCCGTTCCAGTCTGCATCTCTCTCTTTTTTCGTAAGGGGTATGCGGTTTGAGCATATTTATAGAGCTACTGAGTTTATTTTTTCCAGGCACTGGTTCAGGTTTGCATTTTCTAGCTGTTCTTCCCAGCTTATTTCTGTGAAGTCTTGGTTTATTTGTTTCCAGTTAATCCGTTTATAATTAAAATTTAATTTGCAATTCTTCTTCCCTGGGGCTCGGGACTGGTTGAACAGGTCAACTCCCCATGCTTGTCAGAACTTCAATTATGTTGTGATCTGAGTAACAGGTATTTGTAATCATAATGATCCTGATCAATTCATTATTAGTGAAGGTGAGGTCCAATGTGTTCTCTTTTCTGGTTGGTTCTACTATTTGTTGATTTAAGGCAAACCTGTCGCACATCCGTTGCAGATCATTTGCATGTGCCTGTTCCTTTAGGCTACTTCCTGGTATTCTTTCTGATATAACTGTATTAGCTAGATGCTTCCATTTCAGGTGCCGTAGGTTGAAGTTCCCAAGCAGGATGATGTTCGGGGCTGGATTTGTGAGGTTTCCAAGCACTGTTCTATTTTCATTAGTTGGTTTTCAAACTGCTGATGACTTGCCTCCGGTGACTTATAACAACGAGGTGACCTTGATAACGTTCCAGGATTCACCCCGGCAAGAAAGCCAGCCCCTTTTGTTTTGATTTGTCCCTACGTACAAAATACCATGTTTTAACCTAACCAAAAACGTACGAATTCAACCCCCCCCCTAACCGATACCTAGACTACGGCACACCCAGGGAGGGGGGGGGGTTATCTTCTTCTTGAGGTTATCTTGAGATGATTTCGGGGCTTTAGTGTCCCCGCGGCCCGGTCCTCGACCAGGCCTCCATCCCCAGGAAGCAGCCCGTGACAGCTGACAAACACCCAGGTACCTATTTTACTGCTAGGTAACAGGGGCATAGGGTGAAAGAAACTCTGCCCACTGTTTCTCTCCGGCGCCCGGGATCGAACCCGGTACCACAGGATCACAAGTCCAGTGTGCTGTCCGCTCGGCCGCTCGGCCGGTCGGGGGGGGGGGGGGGGCTGCGGCGTAAATCTAACTTTTACAATACGTTGTAACTGTAGTCATTCCTCTATAGTGACTACTACATCATCTAATGTTCCTTCTGACTGACTACCTATCGTCTCCCATCGCCAGCCTCCACTCTGGTCTTATTCTGTAGACCCTCTCTCAACCCCCGTGTTGAGGGCCTCGGACACCTTCTTGCCGCTCCCCATTACACTTCTACCTCGTCTCCTCAACCTGAGCACGCCATCATCTACTGTTTATTCCCCCTTGAAACTGTACAACATGCAAATGACATTGACCGACTCGTAACTTTCAGTCACTATGTCGTTTACAAACTACCTCTCAGGTGTACTAATTTTGACCCTCTTTGGTAATGTGTCTCTTGTCTTCCGAGCAGAGTTATCAAGATTTTAATGGCCTTCTTGCCATTTCGTCTCCTCCTCGTATTGTCAGGTAAACCAAGCCTTTACTCCACTTTCCTCGTTAACTTCCTTCTGAACTGCTCTATAGCGTCTACACATTTCCAGTGTCAGTGGGAGAGGAGGAAGTGGTAAGTTGGGGTGTCTGGCAAGGGGCTGGAGGTAGAGGTATGCTGGGTGACTGGCAAGGGGCTGGAAGTAGAGGTATGCTGGGTGCCAAGGTCGTACCTACGAGAGGTGGGAGGTGGACCCGTCTGGGCACTCTACCCGTCAGACCTGCACGTGATCACTTACTGAACTCTTGCTACTCTGCCAAGCCATATCACCCCCTCCCCCCTTCCCACCCCAACTCCCCACCCTCCACGGCTGCTGTTATCGGTACTTCCCCTCCCAGTACTGCAAAAGTGTCTCTTGAAAAACTCTTAATTAGCTTTGTAAAGGAAATTGTAATGGTTGGCAGCGTTCCGTATCCGGCCGCCGGTGTTACGCTGTTTACACGCGCCTCTGGTGCTGGAATGGTTATCCACTCCTAATTATATTTATATTTCTGGTTCCTGGAGTTGCCTTCACTTTATGGTGTAGATACACACCGATATCCTGTCTCCCTTTCCCATCTTCATTACCTTACACTTGTTGGAACTGAATTCTTGCTACCTCCTGTCTGCACACGTTTGGAATTTGGCAAAGTATCTCTCTGACTTTCTGCAGCCCTCCTCGGTTTTACATTCCTCCTTGGCTTCGCGTCGTCTGGAAACATTACGATGTAGGAGCTCACTCCTTCGGGTAGGTTATTCAAACACACGTGAAGAAGCACTGGTCCCATGACCAAGCCTTGACGAACGCCACTTCTCGCAGTCCCCCCCCCCCCCTCCCACCCTCGCCATCACCTCTCTGTTTTCTGTCATACAGGTACGCCCTTATCTAGTTTAGGTAAGATACTCCCTTATCTAGTTCAGTGTCTTCCCAGTTATTCTCCCTTGCTTCTTCATCTTGAACCAGGCCTTCATGACGAACAATATCAAATGTTTTTGGACCATACTGAAAGATGCATTTTACCCAGACTTAACTTTCCGAGCGCATTATGATAAGCGTATGATAGCAAGCAGGACAAAGGAGGGTGATCAAGCAGCAGTAACATCAGTTGGAACAGCAGCAGGCGCACAGCAACAGCATAAGCCGGAACAGACCCCCCCCCCCAGCAGCGGAAGCAGGAACGCAAGCACCCGTAGCGGAACCTGAATTAACGGAAGCAGGAACACCTCCAATTATAACAGATGAGTAGATCCAGTTCACCCACCACAGCAGCGACCACCCTCCCCTCCACCTGCCGGGTGATCACGACTCCTCCCCTGCGCGACCTTTGAGCCGTGACCTCGGCTGTCCACCGGGGACCTGAGGTCACCGCCGCTCGCCGGAAGCCACCGCGAACGGAACAGAGAGAGGAAAAACAAGGGGGCGCCTTCCTTGTTGCTCCACACTAGGAAGCTGCGGGGCGGGGCGGGGCGGGCATGTGGGGTGTAAGACAATGTCTTCAGCACATTCCTGTGTCGCTCGCATGCACGCACGCACTCACCTGCGCACGAATTTTAGTCAACATTTTACACCCATAAATGCGCGCGAAATATTTATATTATATATTATATATATATATATATATATATATATATATATATATATATATATATATATATATATATATAATATATGTCGTACCTAGTAGCCAGAACGCACTTCTCGGCCTACTATGCAAGGCCCGATTTGACACATTTAGGTCATACACTTGGGCATATTTACATCCGGGATTATCTCGAGTCATATCTGAAAGTCACTCACCCACAACGCATATATACAAGGAAAATATACACATCTCATACTCCGTTATACACACGGGCATACATTGCACACGGGTTGAGCTTTAAATACGGCCCACACTCAATACATATTTACCTTAATGTGGTTTCGAGGATCAATGCATACGAGGCCCGGTCTCTGACCAGGCCTGCTAGTTGGCACTTCGGTCAACCAAACTGTTAGACGCGCTGTACACAGTGACACCGATTGATCAGGTAATCTTTGGAGCCGTTTAAACAAGTTCCCTTTTGAGCGTTGTGAGAGGGGTCGGTTAGTTAGAGTAAAGTCTAATCTCTCGAACAGATCCACAAGGCCGTGATGAGGGTTCGAACCTATGTCCGGGATAATCCCAGACGCGCCTTAGTCGATTGCGCTACGAAATAGTCAAAATAATTGCAACCGGGAGTGCTACTGCCCTCACGGATCCTGCAGTAGCACTGCCGGTTGAAAATTCTTTTGACCATGTCGTGACGCAACCCGTCCTCGTCTCAAGTCCATTCCATCCAGCGGTCAACCCCACAGACGCATTCAAAAATTTTAACATGCTGTTCATTCAAACGGGAATTTTCTCAAATATAAATTAATATTATAATATATTGGCATATTGTGTATACATAGGCATAGGTTAGGTTAGGTGTTTAGGTTCTGTTGGCGATTATTGTACTTGTAGTACGTGGGTGAAGCATTTACAGCGTTGTGGTTCAACAAAATTCGTCAGCGAAGCACTTGTTCGGAAGTGTTCGGACGTCAACAGTTGTGAGTCGTGTGTGAACCTTTTTTCATTCATAAACAGGGGGTTGGCGGTGCATGCCTAGTTCAAGTATGTTTATTAAGACAAGAAAGAAGTACATCCTGGCCTAGTCGTACTGGCCAAATTGTACTCGCCTAGTTGTCCTCCAGCCTCTAAATAATCCTTAAGGACCAGGCCAGGTCGTCTGGTCTGGTCCTCCAAATAATGACCCAAAAGTGATTCCATGCAG
>WNGS01164858.1:3045238-3060484 GCA_020271785.1 Procambarus virginalis | reverse complement strand
CTGTACATCTTTTCTCAATCTTTGGCGGTTTTGTTTACAATCATTAAACAGTTAATGATCTCTGAAGCTCCAGGAGGCTGTTTATAACAATGAGAACAGTTGAATGGGAAGCTTTCATGCTTCTCAACTGTTTATTAAATTTAACCAAAGCTGTCAAAGATTGAGGAAAGATGTACACTTTCCTAAGTACTTGCGTAACTGCTTCGTGAATCTGGCCCCCAGCTGGCTTTCAAGCCGCCGTGTTTGTTCCGTACGATTTAAAGTACACCTTAAGTTACTTTAAATTTACTTTACCCCCACGAACCTAGCAAACGAAACATCTTAAAAGTTACCTAGCGATTTTCTCATGAAAGTCAGGGATGCTCGGCACCCACTCCCTCCTCCCTATTGTCTCACAAAAGGTGTACAAAAGCGTCAGAAACCTGAACTTGGTTCTGGTCAGTTAAAGTCTCTCGGTCCAAGACTGTACATTAACATTTTACATACATGCTGTGTATGTATATTTATTTATTTATTTATATATTTTTCATCAACACGCCATCAGGTGGGTCGATCCCCCCCCACCCATCTCCCCCAACACCCCACCAAGAGGTTCGGAAACCCCCCCCCCCCAACAACCAGTCCTGATAGGTCAACACGTTCACACTTCGCTGGTCAATGTCAGCAAATATGAAGGAACCCCCCCCCCCCCAACCCATCCCCCACCTCCCTAGCCTTCAGCCGGCCAAGGTCTTTCTCAAGGGTCAAGGGTGTTCCTCAAGGGTCAAGGGTGTTCCTCATTACTCCTCACTTGGCGTAGCAACCCTTGACGGGTTCTCAGCACCCATCCGGCCATTTCCCCGGCTGCTGCTGCTGTTAAATGTGGCTTAACAGCATCCAGTCTGTTATTCTTGTATCCTGAATTCACCTCGAAATGCAAATTGGTTCCGTACGCAGTTAGTAGTTGGGATTCGTCACTGCTAAAGGACAGTGCCTGGCAGAGAGAGGACAGTGCCTGGCAGAGAGAGGACAGTGCCTGGCAGAGAGAGGACAGTGCCTGGCAGAGAGAGGACAGTGCCTGGCAGAGAGAGGACAGTGCCTGGCAGAGAGAGGACAGTGCCTGGCAGAGAGAGGACAGTGCCTGGCAGAGAGAGGACAGTGCCTGGCAGAGAGGACAGTGCCAGGCAGAGAGAGGACAGTGCCTGGCAGAGAGAGGACAGTGCCTGGCAGAGAGAGGACAGTGCCAGGCAGAGAGAGGACAGTGCCTGGCAGAGAGAGGACAGTGACTGGCAGAGAGAGAGGACAGTGCCTGGCAGAGAGAGGACAGTGACTGGCAGAGAGAGAGGACAGTGCCTGGCAGAGAGAGGACAGTGACTGGCAGAGAGAGAGGACAGTGCCTGGCAGTGAGAGGACAGTGACTGGCAGAGAGAGAGGACAGTGCCTGGCAGAGAGAGGACAGTGCCTGGCAGAGAGAGGACAGTGCCAGGCAGAAAGAGGACAGTGCCAGGCAGAGAGAGGACAGTGCCAGGCAGAGAGAGGACAGTGCCAGGCAGAGAGAGGACAGTGCCTGGCAGAGAGAGGACAGTGCCTGGCAGAGAGAGGACAGTGCCAGGCAGAGAGAGGACAGTGCCAGGCAGAGAGAGGACAGTGCCTGGCAGAGAGAGGACAGTGCCTGGCAGAGAGAGGACAGTGCCAGGCAGAGAGAGGACAGTGCCAGGCAGAGAGAGGACAGTGCCTGACAGAGAGAGGACAGTGCCTGGCAGAGAGAGGACAGTGCCAGGCAGAGAGAGGACAGTGCCAGGCAGAGAGGACAGTGCCTGGCAGAGAGAGGACAGTGCCTGGCAGAGAGAGGACAGTGCCTGGCAGAGAGAGGACAGTGCCTGGCAGAGAGAGGACAGTGCCAGGCAGAGAGAGGACAGTGCCTGGCAGAGAGAGGACAGTGCCTGGCAGAGAGAGGACAGTGCCTGGCAGAGAGAGGACAGTGCCAGGCAGAGAGAGGACAGTGCCAGGCAGAGAGAGGACAGTGCCTGGCAGAGAGAGGACAGTGCCTGGCAGAGAGAGGACAGTGCCAGGCAGAGAGAGGACAGTGACTGGCAGAGAGAGGACAGTGACTGGCAGAGAGAGGACAGTGACTGGCAGAGAGAGGACAGTGACTGGCAGAGAGAGGACAGTGACTGGCAGAGAGAGGACAGTGCCAGGCAGAGAGAGGACAGTGCCAGGCAGAGAGAGGACAGTGCCAGGCAGAAAGAGGACAGTGACTGGCAGAGAGAGGACAGTGCCTGGCAGAGAGAGGACAGTGCCAGGCAGAGGACAGTGCCAGGCAGAGAGAGGACAGTGCCAGGCAGAGAGAGGACAGTGCCAGGCAGAGAGAGGACAGTGACTGGCAGAGAGAGGACAGTGCCAGGCAGAGAGAGGACAGTGCCAGGCAGAGAGAGGACAGTGCCAGGCAGAGAGAGGACAGTGCCAGGCAGAGAGAGGACAGTGCCAGGCAGAGAGAGGACAGTGACTGGCAGAGAGAGGACAGTGCCAGGCAGAGAGAGGACAGTGCCAGGCAGAGAGAGGACAGTGACTGGCAGAGAGAGGACAGTGCCTGGCAGAGAGAGGACAGTGCCAGGCAGAGAGAGGACAGTGCCAGGCAGAGAGAGGACAGTGACTGGCAGAGAGAGGACAGTGACTGGCAGAGAGAGGACAGTGCCAGGCAGAGAGAGGACAGTGCCAGGCAGAGAGAGGACAGTGACTGGCAGAGAGAGGACAGTGCCAGGCAGAGAGAGGACAGTGCCTGGCAGAGAGAGGACAGTGCCAGGCAGAGAGAGGACAGTGCCAGGCAGAGAGAGGACAGTGCCTGGCAGAGAGAGGACAGTGCCAGGCAGAGAGAGGACAGTGCCAGGCAGAGAGAGGACAGTGACTGGCAGAGAGAGGACAGTGCCTGGCAGAGAGAGGACAGTGCCTGGCAGAGAGAGGACAGTGCCTGGCAGAGAGAGGACAGTGCCTGGCAGAGAGAGGACAGTGCCAGGCAGAGAGAGGACAGTGCCTGGCAGAGAGAGGACAGTGCCTGGCAGAGAGAGGACAGTGCCAGGCAGAGAGAGGACAGTGCCTGGCAGTAAGAGGACAGTGCCTGGCAGAGAGAGGACAGTGCCTGGCAGTGAGAGGACAGTGCCAGGCAGAGAGAGGACAGTGCCTGGCAGAGAGAGGACGGTGACTGGCAGAGAGAGGACAGTGCCTGGCAGAGAGAGGACAGTGCCTGGCAGTGAGAGGACAGTGCCTGGCAGAGAGAGGACAGTGCCTGGCAGTGAGAGGACAGTGCCAGGCAGAGAGAGGACAGTGCCTGGCAGAGAGAGGACAGTGACTGGCAGAGAGAGGACAGTGCCTGGCAGAGAGAGGACAGTGCCTGGCAGAGAGAGGACAGTGCCTGGCAGAGAGAGGACAGTGCCTGGCAGAGAGAGGACAGTGCCTGGCAGAGAGAGGACAGTGCCTGGCAGTGAGAGGACAGTGCCTGGCAGTGAGAGGACAGTGCCTGGCAGAGAGAGGACAGTGCCTGGCAGAGAGAGGACAGTGCCAGGCAGAGAGAGGACAGTGCCTGGCAGAGAGAGGACAGTGCCAGGCAGAGAGAGGACAGTGCCTGGCAGAGAGAGGACAGTGCCTGGCAGAGAGAGGACGGTGCCTGGCAGTGAGAGGACAGTGCCTGGCAGAGAGAGGACAGTGCCTGGCAGAGAGAGGACAGTGCCTGGCAGAGAGAGGACAGTGCCTGGCAGTGAGAGGACAGTGCCTGGCAGAGAGAGGACAGTGCCAGGCAGAGAGAGGACAGTGCCTGGCAGAGAGAGGACAGTGCCTGGCAGTACGAGGACAGCATGCAGCCTAACCTATCGAATCGGAGACATTGAAAACTAATATATTTCTGCGCTGTTACTATTGTTAATAGGTTGTATTTGTAACGTTGGTTACTTTCTTTAAAGTAAAAATAAACAAAAAAATAAATAGGGAGACCTATTTCCTCGAGAGGATGGACTGGGTCATGAACTGTCCGATCTCTAACCTTCCGTAGTCTCCCGGGCTGCTAAACAAGGCTTTCTTCTGCTCATTCGATCATTTGCCCATTTTACCGTCATCCAGCGCCGACGACACCCTCTCTGTTTTAAGTATGTTATCAATACTAGAGAGGCAAAATCTTACTGAAGCGACCATACGAGTCATAAATACTCATACTCAGCCTATGTAAAAGCAGAAACAAGCAACGCTTAGTGGGCCAGTCAGAGGCTTAGGGACCGATCAGGAATATCCCTGAAAAAAAAACTAGAGATTTGCTTCCATATTTGAAAAGACCCCATTTCTTATTTCTGCCAATTTTTGGGGGATAGCTTTTTGAATTTCTTCAATTTGGTATTATGGAGCCTTATGTGCTCTATTTCTATAGCCTCGCTGCCGTGTTTGTGTGGAATATTCTCCTGATAGTTCCCTTCGCTTCCTTGTTGGGTCCTTTACCTGTTGGTTCAACATTAACCTGTCACAAAGCCTCGGGAGGTTCCCCGAGCCGTGTTTGGTTCCCCTGATATAATATTAAGCCCAGAGTCTGTTGGATCCCATCTTAAGATGGGTAGGATGAGATCTCCAAAGATGATAATATTCTTTCTGGGAAACAATACTCGCGAACCGAAATACTAATGTCAAACGAAGCTTTATATGAAACAAGTTTTTCAACACTTGTGGGAGGGGGGAGGTGGGGGGGGGAACTGCGGCGCCCAAACAATTGTACGATAGAACTATTCGCGGGAAAAAAACAAAGCGCAAACAACCCATTAGCCAATGAGAACTTCGCCTGTTTAAAAAAAAATTGAAGTGCACGTGTCTACGCCAACACACACTTGTCAAATGGTAGTCCCTCCCTGACAGGTGCGAGGGCGGGGTAGACACGGCTGGTTGCCCGCAGTTGCCTGGGGCCAGATTCACGAAGCAGTTACGTAAGCACTTACGAACCTATACATCTTTCCTCAATCTTTGGCGGCTTTGCTTTCAATTATAACCAGTTAGTGAGCTCTGAAGCACCAGGAGGCTGTGTATAACAATATCAACAGTTGATTGGGAAGTTTTCATGCTTGTAAACTGTTTAATAAATGTAACCAAAGGCGTCAAAGATTGATGTACACGTTCGTAAGTACTTGCGTAACTGCTTCCTGAATCCGGCCCCAGGTGAGTGACAGCGGAGAACTAGACACCAACCAACTGGACACAAGTGTTACACACACACACACACACCACACACACACACACACACACACACACACACACACACATACACACACACCAAGATCTGTCCAACAATAACTAGGTTTAGCCAGCCACCCAGGCCACCTCTCCACAGACCCACACCAACTGTTATCAACAATGGCATCATCTATCACTCGGGGAAATCCTCGTCATCGCTATGCGCTTGTCATCTTACACATTTTTTTACTTGTGCGTAAAAAACGGGCAAAACTGCGTTGCAAATGTCAGCGTCCGTGTGACCAGAAGCCTAACTGGCTCCTCGCGCTGACTTCCTTAAAACGATAATTTTCCCCAGGCGGTCCTTGTGTGCGCGCACGTGCGTGCGTGCGTGCGTTTCAGAGCTGTTCGCGTATAGGATAAGTTTCCAGGTAGTTCATGCGTATGCGCACCTTTCTACGCAGTCCACGTATTATGCGTATCGTTATAAGTGGTCGGTGTCCGTATCTTTCCACGTGCGTATGTGTATGGGCGGTCCTTGTGTGTGTGGTTATCTTTCCAGGCGGTCGCTGTGTGTGGGTTATCTTTCCAGGCGGTTCCTGTGTGTGGTTATCTGTCCAGACGGTCCCTGTGTGTGGTTATCTGTCCAGGCGGTTCCTGTGTGTGGTTATCTTTTCAGGCGGTTCCTGTGTGTGGTTATCTGTCCAGGCGGTTCCTGTGTGTGGTTATCTTTTCAGGCGGTTCCTGTGTGTGGTTATCTGTCCAGACAGGGAAGATTGAAGACGACAGAGCACACGCTAAAACGATCATACGAGTCTAAGGAAATGGAATTGGAACATAAAGCTATACAAGAGATAAAGAACATCCAAAATATATTTTCGACATGTACAAAATCAAAATGAAAACCTCCATCTGTATTGGACCTTTACTTACAACTGAAAGTTCGTACACAGAGGATAACGAAACTAATGAAACCCTAAAAGGCCAGTACGAGGCTATGTTTAGCACCCCAATAAACAACTTGAAAGTTGAAGATCTAACAGCTTTTTTATGAATTACGTCCAAGCTCCGGATAATATAACGGATATTAACACGAACTCAGAAGACTTTGAAAGAGAAATTGACAACATGTCCATGCACTCAGCCCCTGGTCCTGACTCGTGGGAATTCAATATTCATAAGGAAATGAAAAGTACCAGTAGTGCGAGCGCTCAGTGTAATAAGGAGAAAGAGCCTGGATACAGGAGAGATACCAACAGCACTTAAATTAGCAGATATAGCTCCTTGGAGGCCTGGTCGACGACCGGGCCGCGGGGACGCTAAGCCCCGGAAGCACCTCAAGGCACCAGTGGCACTAACATCTCGCATAATAAACGTTTTTGAAAAAGTGATTAGGAATCAAATTTGAGCGAAATGTCATACTGGAGGGCAATAGAACCAGTGAAGAGTAGAGGTGACATAAGCACGATCAGAGAACACTGAACATCAGAGGTCCACGGCTGTTCAACACCCTCCCAGCAAGCATGATCAATATTGCCGTGTCAAAGGTGGATGTATTCAAGAGTCACATATGTAAGTTATTGCAAAAAGTGCCGGACCATTCAGGCTGTAGTTGATATGTGACCAAGTTATCACAAGTCGCACTAGCCCCAAGCCAGACTCGGGGAATAGAAGGACTCCCGAAACCTTGCCCAGGTATGCTCCAAGTATGCTCCAGGCAGTCCCATGTGTGGGTATCTTTCCAGCGGCTTCCCTGACATATCAGAGATATCAGATCTCCGGTGTATCCAAATAGCTTCCTGTAACACAAGTCTCCGCCCCGCACCACCAGGGGGGGGGCAGTACGACCCCACACCACCAGGGGGGCAGGACGACCCCCGCACCACCAGGGGGGGCAGTACGACCCCCGCACACCAGGGGGGCAGGACGACCCCCGCACCACCAGGGGGGGCAGTACGACCCCCGCACCACCAGAAGGGAGGCCAGGACGACCCCCGCACCCACCAGGAAGGAGGCCAGGACGACCCCCACACCACCAAAAGAGGCAGGACGACCCCCGCACCACCAGGGAGGAGGCCAGGACGACCCCGCACCACCAGGGGGGGCCAGGACGACCCCCACACCACCAGGGGGGCCAGGACGACCCCCGCACCACCAGGGGGGGCCAGGACGACCCCCACACCACCAGGGGGGCCAGGACGCCCCACACCACCAGGGGGGGCCAGGACGACCCCCGCACCACCAGGGAGGAGGCCAGGACGACCCCCACACCACCAGGGGGGCCAGGACGACCCCCGCACCACCAGGGAGGAGGCCAGGACGACCCCCGCCCCACCAGGGGGGCCAGGACGACCCCGCACCACCNCTGCAAGACTGATCATCTTACTGCTTGACTCAGATACGCGGCTCTTCCTGCGTGATAGCATGATGACAGATGGAATACTAGCGTGAATTATACTTTTTGTCTCAGGTCTTCTATATGTGTGTGTGTTCAGTTCTCGGCATATTACTGCCCATCCGGATACTGAAAGGCAATCCAAGGTGGTAATCAACTCCACCTTAAAGAGTACCTATTCTGGGTAACTCATGAGTTCTATCACACATCCGGAGGCCAGTATGGGATTGGAGCCTTAGGAGAGATAAGACTCACATCCACCGTTTATTATTTGATATCTTTTCTGAATATAATGCGGTTTCTACACAAGCCTTACGTGGGAAATATCCACAGTATAATGTTAAGAATAGTCTATATGGAGTTTACCAAGTGTAAACTCCTGCCCCTGGGCGCCGGTGCCAGCCTGACGGGCTCAAGCACGCCGGCCGCCAGCCTGACGGGCTCAAGCACGCCCGGCCGCCAGCCTGACGGGCTCAAGCACGCCCGGCCGCCAGCCTGACGGGCTCAAGCAAGCCAGGCCGCCAGCCTGACGGGCTCAAGCACGCCCGGGCTCAAGCACGCCCCGGCTCAAGCACGCCCGGCCGCCAGCCTGACGGGCTCAAGCACGCCCGGCCGCCAGCCTGACGGGCTCAAGCACGCCCGGCCGCCAGCCTGACGGGCTCAAGCAAGCCCGGCCGCCAGCCTGACGGGCCCAAGCACGCCCGGCCGCCAGCCTGACGGGCCCAAGCACGCCCGGCCGCCAGCCTGACGGGCCCAAGCACGCCCGGCCTGCCATCCCAATGACGATGCTCACAAGAGTTTTTATTTGATCAAAAATTAGTAACATTAACTATATATATACCTTATCAACCGTACCTTAACTTAGTACTAAGGTATTTACTAAAATCAAGATGTTGGTGATCAATCCATAATTAAATTAAATAAATCAACACTCCCTCAAACTCTCAGCTGAGTAGATGGGGAGACGCCATTACCGTCACCAACCTCGCGCCGACTGGTGTGGCTTTACATACAACTCTACTGCGTGTTTTTTCCAAAAATTTGCAATATTGCGCTTTGTTTTTTATCATATGATCAATAAATGTTTTTCCATTGACATATCTATCCAACTAATTAGTTCTGAAGTGTTATATAGACATAATTATGTGCTGATAGAAGCACTAAGGAGGCCACACGTCCACAGCTTCAGACGCAAGTCAGTGTGCGAAACTTTGGAGATTTGTCTCGACCAGCGGTCACTTGACTTGGGCACACTCCGGTCTCTACTTAACGAGGATAGTTGTGACGGTTCTTATATTGATGATTTGACGTCATATTGATAATACTGTCTGTCGCTGTTTATTCCATCGTTCCGGTTATATCGTGGGAGGTTTTACCCTCAAATTGAGTGAACAATAAATTTCTGCATTATTTACATGTTACGATATTCTGATATAACTTAAATTATCCACAGTTTATGATCAGTAAATTATTCTTACTCTCAAAAATTATCTTAAAATTCTTTAGGTTAGGCTACTCACCAATACCCGGAACATCCCTGGAAGGGTTTCAGTTCTTTTACTCCCCGAGCCCGGCCTCAGGCCAGGCTCGATTTGTGATAACTTGGTCCAACAGGCTGTTGCTTGGAGCGGCCCGCAGGCCCACATATCCACGACATCCTCATTGGTCCGGCACTTCTTGCAAGAACCTGTTCAAGTGCCTCTTGAATATATCCACCTCCGTTTCGGTAATATTTGTAATGCTTGCAGGTAGGGTGCTGAACAGCCGTGGACCTCTGATGTTCAGACAGTGTTCTCTGATTGTGCCTATGGCACCTCTACTCCTCACTGGTTCTATTCTGCATTTCCTTCCGTACCTTTCACTCCGATATGTTGCTATTCTACTGTGCAAATTTGGACCTGGCCTTCCAGTATCTTCCATGTATATATTATTTGATACCTTTATCGCCTTTTTTCCAGAGAGTACATTTTGAGAGGTTTGAGACGGCCCCGATAATATGATGTTTTATCGTTTCTAATGCGTGGCCTAAATGTTCTCTGTATTCCTTCTAAATCAGAGATCTGTCCTGCTCTGAAAGGGGAAGTGAGTCCGAGTAATACTCTAGACGGGACAACATCAGTGATTTAAACAGTGTTAGCAATGCTGTGGGGTCCCTGGATTTGAACGTTCTCATTATTCCTCCTATCATTGTCCTGGCCGCCGCTATATTTACTCGGATATGTTCACTAAATGTCAGGTCGTCAGACATCATAATTCCCAAATCTTTTGCATATTGCTTTCCTTCTATGAGTAGGTCTGACTGAGTCCTGTACCCTGTGTTTCGTTTAAGTTTCTCGTGTCCACCATACCTCAGTACCTGGAACTTGTCACCGTTAAACAACATACTATTTTTAGTTGGCCAATCGAATACTTACTTATTTGCCTGTAGTTTTTCAGTGTCTTCTACAGTGACAATTTTCATGCTGATTTTTGTATTGTCTACCAAGGATGACACGAAGCTGTGACTAGTATTTTGTCTATTTAAGAGATAAGAATGAGAAATAACTGTGGTGCAAGGACTCCCCGTACAGAGCTTTGTACAGTGCAATGTACCCCTGGGGTACAGAGCTTTTCACTGCACTTGGGCTTGATCTTACTTGACTGACCGTCACACTCTGCATTCTGTTTGACAAAGTTGAAAATCTAATGCCCCATTTTACCCGTTATTCCTTCTGATCTCATTTTATGGGCTTCATAAAATGTGGCTACGTGGTCACATTTGACTAATGCCATTCTAAAGTCTGTGAATACAACATCCGCATTTTGCTTTTCCTCCAAGGCTTGTGTGACTCTGTCATAGTGGTTGAGTAACTGTGACAGACAGGGTCAACCCGCTCTTAAGTCAATGTTGTCCTGGGTTGTGAAGCTCATTATTTTCCATAAAACTGGATATTTGATTCCTAATCACTCTTTCAAAAACTTTTATTATGTACAGTGTTTATGTCAGTGCCACTGGTCTATAATTTTTTGCCAAAGCTTTACTACCCCCTTGTGCAGAGGAACTATATCTGCTGATTTAAGTGCTGCTGGTATCTCCCCGTTATCCAGGCTCTTTCTCCTTATTACACTAAGCGCTCGCGCTACTGGTACTTTACATTTCCTTATGAATATTGAATTCCATGAGTCAGGACCAGGGGCTGAGTGCATGGGCATGTTTTCAATTTATCTTTCAAAGTCTTCTGAGTTCGTGTTAATATTGGCTATATTATCTTCAGCTTGGATGTCATTCATAAGGAAACTTGTCTGGATCCTCAACTTTCATGTTTGTTGGTGTGCTAAACATAGCCTTATACTGGCTTCTTAGAATTTCACTAATTTCTTTGTTGTCCTCTGTGTGCGAACCCTCAGTTTTAAGTAAAGGTCCAATACGGTTGGAGATATTTTATTTTGATTTTGAGTACAACAAAATATTTTGGATTTTTCTTTATTTCTTGTATAGCGTTCTGTTCCAATTCCATTTCCTCAGACTCATATGATCGCTTCAGCGTCTGCTCTATTTCTTCGATCTTCCTGTTTAGATTTATTTTCCTTTCTTGTGATAATCGTGTCTGTTTAAGAATTTCCGAGATTTTGTTTTCCTTCTCCTGCCGTCTGCGTCTGCCGAGAACGCAGACAGCCGTCTGCGTTTTCTTCTGGAGTGGTCCTCTTTCTGACCCTCCTCGCAGGCACGTGCTTCAAGCAGGTCTAGTATGCTTCAGCTGTCAGTTGGGATGGTCCCTGTGTGGGAGTTTTGTCTCTTAAGACCGTCTCCCATTGGATGTTTGCAAGGTATATATTTATTTTTCCCAGGCGATTCTCTTGTTGTTGAAACTGAATTTACTGAATAACCCTTCTCGTGTGTTTCTTTGGACCTGCTACCGTTATTAATGTTAGTTTGCACTTCAATGTGCTTGTGGTCTGAGTATGAAGTATGTGAGATTGTGATATGTCTGATTAGCTCATCATTGATTGTGAATATCAGGTCCAGCGTGATTTCTTTCGAAGTTGGTTCTGTAATCTGCTGATTGAGCGATAATTTGTCACAGAATCTCAGTAATTCTCTGACCTGTGGTTGGTTATTTCCAGGTTGAATTCCTGCTATAATGTTATTGTTTACTATTCTCCATTTAAAACTGGGTAGATTGATGTCTCCAGGGAAGATAATATCTGGTACTGGGTTTGCTAGTTAACAACTAGCAAACCAAAGTACCAGATAACCAAAAGCAAGGTTAACAAAGATATTCTCTATTGTGTTGATCTGCTCAGTGAACTTCTCAACTGTTGCATCTGGCGGTTTGTATATTATAATAATAATAATTAGATTTATATTTTCTACCTTAATTCCAAATACCTCTACCACCTCATTGGTCGAGTTCAGGAGCTCTGTGCATGCCAGTTCCTCTTTAATATACGAACCTCCACTAGACCTAATTACTCTATCACATTTATAACCACAAGAGGTAGAGACTTTATTTGGATTTTCGTGCTTCCTGATACCTATTACAATGTGAAAAGAAAATATATTATCATTTGGGATCCAAATTTCACTATCCATATAATCTTTCGTGTGGGTTTCTGAAAATGCATCAAATATTAAGTTCGATTCTATTAGAAGGCCATTTATGAACTTAACTTTATTTCTTGATTTTGACTTTAGCCTTTATAATTTTTAATTTTATAATTTTAGGCCTTTATAATTTTGACTTTTTAATTTTTATTTTGACTTTATAATTTTAAGGCCATATAAAACCACAAAATACATGGAATCACAGCATCTCCATAACCCAGGACATCATGGTTTCAGAACAGGGCGCTCTTGCCTGTCACAGTTGCTGTACCACTATGACATGGCACTAGATGCCATGGACGACAAGCAAAACGCTGATGTAATTTACACAGATTTCGCAAAAGCCTTTGACAAATGTGACCATGGTGTTATTGCACACAAAATGCGTTCAAAAGGAATTACCGGAAAAATAGGCAGATTGATCTACAATTTCCTGACTAACAGAACCCAATGTGTAATAGTCAACAAAATAAAATCCGGACCATCAGCCGTGAAGAGCTCAGTCCTCCAGAGTACTGTGCTTGCTCCATTAATTTTTCTCATCCTCAAATCGGACAAAGACACAATTTATAGCACTGTATCATCCTTTGCAGATGACACTAGGATTTTTATGAGAGTAGACAACATAGAGGACACGGCAAACCTCCAAAAAGATGTAAATCAGGTCTTTCAATGGGCTACAGAAAATAATATTGTATTTTATGAAGATAAGTTCCAGCTCTTTCGCTACGGGAAAAAAATAATATAAAAAAAAAAACCAACAAACCACGTACAAAACGCAGTCAAATCATAACATAGAACGAAAAAGCAATGTAAAGGATTTGGGTGTAATCATGTCGGAAGACCTTACCTTTAAAGAACACAATAAAGTAGCCGTCACAACTGCAAGAAAAATGACAGGTCGGATAACAAGAACTTTTCACACTAGAGATGATGTTATAACCAATGATGATACTCTTCAAGACACTGGTGCTCTGTAGAGTGGAGTACTGTTGCACAATGACAGCCCCTTTCAAAGCTGGAGAAATTACTGACCTGGAGAGCGTGCAGAGATCCTTTACTGCTAGAATCCACTCAGTAAAACATCTAAACTATTGGGACCGACTAAAGAGCCTAAATCTGTATTCTCTTGAGCGCAGGCGGGAAAGATTCATAATAATTTACACGTGGAAAATATTAGACGGGCTGGTCCCAAACCTGCACACAGAAATAACATCACATGAGACCAGAAGACATGGCAGGATGCAGAATACCCCCGTTGAAAAGCAGAGGTGCAACAGGTACTCTGAGAGAGAACTCTATCAACATCAGGGGCTCGAGACTGTTCAACACGCTTCCACTACACATAAGGGGCATAACTAGCCAACCCCTCACAGTGTTCAAGAGAGAGAACTCGATAACCACCTCCAAAGGATACCTGATCAACCAGGCTGTGACTCATATGTTAAGCTGCAAGCACAGCCGCGTCCAACAGCCTGGTTGACCAGTCTAGCAACGAGGAGGCCTGGTCGAGGACCGGACCGCGGGGACGCTAAGCCTGAAACCAACACAAGGTATAAGGTATACACAAGGCAGTAGTACCTGTGTGCTTGATGATGACTTGTACTCCAGTCTTGTGGATATCTTCCTCCCCCTCTGTACTCCTGCAGCATTATCCTCACTTTAATAAGAATTAATTGAAATCCTAAGATTAGGCAAAATTGTAATTAATTTTATCAATAAAGATGTTGATAATAATAATAAGTGGTTCTGTCTCTGTTCCTCACGCTTATATGTTCTACTCTGTTTCTGCCTGCCTCTAAAACAAATTTAGTACTATTATACTGATTTTTCCCGTCTATACCGTATACCAATAGAGACTTGACTGCACTTGACTGTCCTCGTCACGGCTCTTGTGGATTTGTTCATTTGACTGTGTGTATTGCAGATAGGGTAACGAACCGGCGCCTGTCGCTGCCCAAGTTTTAAATATAAATTTGGGAATGTTGATGCGAGGCTTGTGGGCAGGTATGCATGAGCAGCTGCAAGGATATGCCTGCAACCCGTAACCTCTTTCTGAACAGTGTGACGGAGTCTACACTTACCATACCCACCTGTGTGCACTTGCGATTTTTTACTTTATATTCAAATTAAGTAGATTTCCTCGAGTATTTACTGTTGTCTGCTGTGTAAACTAAACGATTTAATTCTTCAGATTTGTTTTTGATTAACTAGTATTTAGTTTGAATGTCACCCAAGTATTTTTCATTTATATTCTGTATAAAGAATAAAACAGGTGAAGAGAGTTGAAACGCAAGTCCTTGTTCACCTTGCTTCAGACCTTGTTTCAGACACAATCACGTCACAGTTATGTCCTGAGGAGTCGAGTGCAAGCAAGGATGACCGAGTCACTTTCAATTAAAGCGTTAAACCTTTGAATAATTGTTCGAGTGCATGGAGTATGACAAGTAAGTAATTATCAAAAGAAGACACCAAACCGGGAAGGCTATGTAGCTCCACTTGAGTATGACAAACACTTCCGCGTAGAGAGTGGAGGCGGGTTACTCATACGAGTTCCACACTCACAAGAGGGTTCAGTCCATCTCTCCTCACAACTGCACTCTCGGCGGCACCGTAGGACAGGTGGAGGAGCCCTTGTGGCCTACAATGTATCTTCCTTGACTTATGAAATTAAAAACTCAGAGTCAATTATGCAACGGTAATGTTAAAAAGTTGATTGATACAAGCAGCCATGACTGTGGCTCCGAGGAGGACCTTAACTGTAGCTCCGACGTAGACCTAAATACCGAGAGGACACGACGACAAGCACACCATTTGGTCCGGAGACATCTCCCTCACGCAGGGCGCAGTTGCGCTCCACAGATCTCCAGTATCATCTCTTGATACTGGTAATGCTCAAAAGGGCCACCACTTACGGTTATTCATGCCCGTGCCACGGGTGGCTAATCTTCATCAATCAATCACAGACGACAAGCAACAGCAGCGCCTGGCGAAGATGGGCGCTCATTGACGGTGCCTGTGACGTGAAGAACCGAGGCCCAGCGATGTTGCGTCTGGCGGAGCATGGGCGAACGCATGCAAAAGGGAG
>WNGS01164858.1:3005482-3043924 GCA_020271785.1 Procambarus virginalis | reverse complement strand
ATATGAGGGGGATAAAGGAAATGAAAATATAATAAATTTTGAGATAGTTGTAGAAACAATAGACCATTGACATATTGTGTTACAATACAATCCAGACAGAAACAGTGAAAACAACGATAAGCGCGAGGAACTTTTGGCACCTCCGTGGCACTGTTACTTAACCCAGGAGGCCCATGGTAAAGTAGGAGACGTGGCACTCTTACGACCCCCCAGGAGGACCGTGGCACTCTTACTGACCCCCAGGAGGACCGTGGCACTCTTACTGACCCCCAGGGAGGACCGTGGCACTCTTACTGACCCCCAGGAGGACCGTGGCACTCTTACTGACCCCCAGGAGGACCGTGGCACTCTTACCGACCCCCAGGAGGACCGTGGCACTCTTACCGACCCCCAGGAGGACGTGGCACTTTACCGACCCCCAGGAGGAGGACGGGGCACTCTTACTGACCCCCAGGAGGACGTGGCACTCTTACTGACCCCAGGAGGACCGTGGCACTCTCACCGACCCCCAGGAGGACCGTGGCACTCTTACAACCCCCAGGAGAACCGTGGCACTCTTACCGACCCCAGGAGACCGTGGCACTCTTACTGACCCCCAGGAGGACCGTGGCACTCTTACTGACCCCCAGGAGGACCGTGGCACTCTTACGACCCCCAGGAGGACCGTGGCACTCTTACTGACCCCAGGAGGACCGTGGCACTCTTACCCACCCCCAGGAGGACCGTGCACTCTTACTGACCCTCAGGAGGACCGTGGCAACTCTTACTGACCCTCAGGAGGACCGTGGCACTCCCTCCACACAGACTAGCAACACAGGCGGCGCCAGTTACATCAGAAGTCTCAACAAAATTCACCATTTGAATATTTGTTGAAATATTCATGTTTCATATGCTAATTAATACTGGGAAGCACCCTGGCTCCTGATATAGACTCGTGGGCCCCTACTGGTATAAACACCAGCGCTTCAAGACGTCTGGCAACACAGTGTGGTGGCAGGAAGATGGTAACGAAGCTCGGTGATTCTGGGAGCCGATTCACTGACGCAATGTTTAGTGTTTACAACTTTCTGACCAGCAAGTTGAACCTTTAATTCTAGCAGCAATGCTCGTATCTATTAACCTGATATTTTATATGACGCCTTTTATCCAAAAGTAATCAGTTATGGAATGAACGACGATTAAGTCTTTCAGAAGGAAATTAACATAAGCTGGCAAGTTCCATCAGGAGGTATTAGATCAACCAGACTCTGATAACTATGTAGGTTGTAAAGACAGATCAACACCTTTACTCCATGACCTCGGGGAAGGGGGGGGGGAGACCAGAGAAGAAAAAAACCTTTTCTATAATTTTCTCTTATCACCCCTTAAATCTTAATCTTAATCTCACTCTCTCTCTCGGTTGAGAAGGTACAAGGTTCTCAGTATTCATACCCTATAACACACCACACATGCTTCCACCAGCATGCAGAGAGGCTCATCACCAAAGTAACTATTGCTGTCAAAATACAAAAAAGAAGCCGTCGTATAGTTAACTTATCCTGCTCTGGCCCCTTCTTGAGGTTATCTTGAGATGATTTCGGGGCTTTTTTTTAGTGTTCCCGCGGCCCGGTCCTCGACAGGCCTCCACCCCAGGTACCTATTTTACTGCTAGGTAACAGGAGCATAGGGTGAAAGAAACTCTGCCCATTGTTTCTCGCCGGAGCCCGGGATCGAACCCGGGACCACAAGATCACAAGTACAGTGTGCTGTCCGCTCGGCCGACCGGCTCCCCTATAGTGCCCTTCAACACCCTCCTCCACAGGTTTACCTCTAGCGCCCCACGTGTACCTGCACTACTCTACTACTCTAAGTACATATGCAAGACGAATAGTTTACCCTGTACCGTATGGAGGTCTTAATACTGTGGCATCATCCCAGCGCTGCTTGCACGGGGCTCTAACACGCCCTCAACCCCAGTTGAAAGGTCAAGGACATTACCTGGAAAATAGTACACAATGGGGGAGGGGGAGGCCAGAGTCTCTATGATCTTCCACGTCACGTGCAAGCTGCTGCTGCTGCTGCTGCTGCTGCTCAAGCTGGGAAGGCGCACGTCGTCGAGAAGGGCCAAGCCAGCACTGGACAGACTGGAAATGTGCCCTTGGAACCCGGATGTTTCTGATCGCATTTTCTTGTAAGCTTCACTGGAGAACATTTTCATTGTGACCTACAGCGGCTTCCCCTTACCAACGAATATGTAGCCCCCCCCCCCCCCTCTTCCCCCCAAACTAGGCACGGCGTCTCATTCCTCATTTCCGGAAGGCCTCCCACCAATCATGATTTGTAAACCGGATGCGAAATGTATTTTATCTCCAGACAAGGAGCATCATGTATACTCACACACACTATATCTATCAGTACCTCATAGTCAACATGTACAAACATGACGCCAGGGAACATGCCAACCACACACCAGGCCGCTCTCCTCTTTTGTCACAACGTACAAAACACAAGGTGGTGCTCACCTAACCAGAAACCCACCAACCCAACCATCACACCTAACCTAATCTCCTGATGCGTAGAAAATGTGGGCATTTGTGGGCCACAACTTTTCACTGAATTATGTCATTGATATATTGGGCCCAACCACCAGCCCTGACACGGGTTCACTTTTGGGACCAACCGCCAGCCCTGACACGGGTTCACTTTTGGGACCAACCGCCAGCCCCTCTGAACCCATCTATAGAACCATTAATAATAAACCGAAATCCTATTTCTTTCACCACTGCCAAATTGCTGGCGCCTATGACCACCTACTGAGACACAATGTAATAAAAATCTATATCAAAACCAAGCACGTGGCGCAGTGATAAAACACTCGCCCGGCGCTTAGCAAGCACTTTGGCCTGGGTTCGTATCCTGGGGCTAAATTCACGAAGAAGTTACGCAAACACTTACCAACCTGTACATCTTTTCTCAATCTTTGGTGACTTTGTTTACAATTATTAAACAGTTAATGAGCTCTGAAGCACAAGGAGGCTGTTTATAACAATAACAACAGTTGATTGGCAAGTTTTCATGCTTGTAAACTGTTTAATAAATGTAACCAAAGCCGTCAAAGATTGAGAAAAATGTACACGTTCGTAAGTACTTGCCTAACTGCTTCGTGAATCTGGCCCCCTGGCAGGGGAGGATTGGCCGGGCGCCAATCCTTAACTGTAGCCTCTGTTCACCCAGCAGTGAATGGGTACCTGGTTGTTAAACGATTTGTCGGGTCGTATTCCGGAGAATAATTAGGATTCAGGACCTGCCCGAGACGCTACGCGTGCTGGTGGCTGTACAAGAATGTAAGGACTCTTGTATATATAAATAAATAAAACTAAAAACCTGAGCACCTTGATTAACGAAACCTATTTCTAGTTTCTTTCATGTCAAAGCCTCGGGTAATTCCCCTCATCGATCGTTACCCAGCGACCCCTTTACAGTGTGTAGAGTGGACCGCCAGTCACGGGGGAAGGCCCGCCGCGCGCGCCCCGCCCCGCGAGGAAGGAGGAACAACAGTTGAAGGTCGAGCGCCTCTACACACTTCGACAGGGAACCTACGACGTCATCGTTGGAGCAGATGCCACATTTTCTTCCCATTGTATATTTTATATGCTCCTAATAAATAATTTCTGTCTTGTGAAGTCGAAAATAATTTAACAAGTGACAATTATATATTGACGTTCAAGAAAAATAAAACTTGAATTAATAAATACTCAAATTTAAATAAATAAGAACACCGCTGAGAGAAACAAAAGTACGACGGCCAGTAGTGACGTCACGGTTCACATTTGGCGCGATTGGTGGAGAGGATAATGACGTCACGGGGAATGCAGCTGGGCGCGGGTGACATACAGGAGATCGGTGACGCCCTTGTCTTGAATAATGGATCAGTATTAGCCAAGTCACGCCCGGGGACACTCACGCGTCCAGCTTCTCCTGGGCGCCTATACCCTGGCTTCCTGTTTGCTCATATCCACCACACAAAGGCGCTTGAATAAATATATATTACATCCGTACTCTAAATAGTGAATAGCCTAGCCGGCACTGCTGGTGAGAGACTATGGAGAGTGTCCATAGGTTAGGTGGGTTGGTTGGGTTCGTACGCTATTGGTTAATTAAAGTTAGGAAGATGACACAATATAAAACATTTGATAACAATGACAATTTGATACGAAAATTTGTCTGGTAAAATATGAATGCAATCCATGAATTATTATTATTACTGTTTTTATTATTACCGATCACAGACTACCGGGAGTAGAGGGCTGGCTCTTCATGCCCCGTCTACTACCACGCAACCCCTACTACGTCCTCGACCAAGTCCATTCCATCCAGCGGTCGACCCCCAAACTCGCAGTCTTCAATTTTAACATGCGATTCATTCAAAATAGAAATTTTCTCAAATCTAAATTAATATTGTTATATATTAGCATGCTGTGCATATTTAGTCACTGGTTAGGTTGGGTGTTTAGGTTCTGTTGGCGATTATTTATATTTGTAGTACGCGGGTGAAGCATTTACAGCGTTGTGGTTCGAACAAAAGTCGTCAGCGAAGCACTTGTTCAGGAAGTGTTCGAACGTTATAATTTGTAAGTCGTAAACCGTTTTTCATTCCTAAACAGGGGAGGGGGGGGGGGTTTGGCGAGTGCATAGAATAGACTTTGATCTTTGTTTATGAGGACGGGCTGTACTCTGATTGGAAGTTTTGTGTTTAAATTAATTATCCCGTTGGTTAAAGTATCAAAAGATGGCTATGTAGCACCATCCCGTTGGTTGAGTGCCTGCTATGTAGCACCATCCCGTTGGTTGAGTTCTGGCTATGTAGCACCATCCCGTTGGTTGAGTGCTGGCTATGTAGCACCATCCCGTTGGTTGAGTGCTGGCTATGTAGCACCATCCCGTTGGTTGAGTGCTGGCTATGTAGCACCATCCCGTTGGTTGAGTTCTGGCTATGTAGCACCATCCCGTTGGTTGAGTTCTGGCTATGTAGCACCATCCCGTTGGTTGAGTGCTGGCTATGTAGCACCATCCCGTTGGTTGAGTGCTGGCTATGTAGCACCATCCCGTTGGTTGAGTTCTGGCTATGTAGCACCATCCCGTTGGTTGAGTTCTGGCTATGTAGCACCATCCCGTTGGTTGAGTGCTGGCTATGTAGCACCATCCCGTTGGTTGAGTGCTGGCTATGTAGCACCATCCCGTTGGTTGAGTTCTGGCTATGTAGCACCATCCCGTTGGTTGAGTTCTGGCTATGTAGCACCATCCCGTTGGTTGAGTGCTGGCTATGTAGCACCATCCCGTTGGTTGAGTGCTGGCTATGTAGCACCATCCCGTTGGTTGAGTTCTGGCTATGTAGCACCATCCCGTTGGTTGAGTTCTGGCTATGTAGCACCATCCCGTTGGTTGAGTGCTCGCTATGTAACACCATCCCGTTGGTTGAGTGCTGGCTATGTAGCACCATCCCGTTGGTTGAGTGCTGGCTATGTAGCACCATCCCGTTGGTTGAGTTCTTTGTCGAGTCTCACCTTCAAGTTATGAATGGAGGTGGCTTCCTCAACTTCATTTTTCAATGCATTCCACTTGATGGCCAACTGTACAGGGCATGAGTATTTCTGTACATTTCTCAGACTCATTTGAGCTTCCAGCTCCCACTTATGTCCTCTTCGTCCTACTCTGAATTTAATGGCGCTGTCCTTGTCCACTTTACCAATTAACAGCACCTGCACTAGCAGTATCTTTTATATTGTGATCATGTCTACTGGGTTTCTTCTCTCCTAGAGCTGTGAGATTTGGGTCCCTTTGCCTATTACCATAACTAAGCCCACTTGTTGCAAACGTCTATGCGTTATAAATTATAGTTTTGATCTTCACGAAGTTCGGATTTTGGGTCGGTGCTGCATATTCTAGTGCTGTGTAATTCATGGGATGTTCAGAGAGAGAGAGAGAGAGAGGAGAGAGAGAGAGAGAGAGAGAGAGAGAGAGAGTGAGTGAGTGAGTGAGTGAGTGAGTGAGTGAGTGTGAGTGAGTGAGTGAGTGTGAGTGAGTGAGTGTGAGTGAGTGAGTGAGTGAGTGTGAGTGAGTGAGTGAGTGTGAGTGAGTGAGTGAGTGTGAGTGAGTGTGAGTGAGTGAGTGAGTGAGTGAGTGTGAGTGAGTGAGTGAGTGAGTGAGTGAGTGAGTGAGTGAGTGAGTGTGAGTGAGTGAGTGAGTGAGTGAGTGAGTGAGTGTGAGTGAGTGAGTGAGTGAGTGAGTGAGTGAGTGAGTGAGTGAGTGAGTGAGTGTGAGTGAGTGAGTGAGTGAGTGAGTGAGTGAGTGAGTGTGAGTGAGTGAGTGAGTGAGTGAGTGTGAGTGAGTGAGTGAGAGAGTGAGTGAGTGAGTGAGTGAGTGAGTGAGTGAGTGAGTGAGTGAGTGTGAGTGAGTGAGTGTGAGTGAGTGAGTGAGTGAGTGAGTGAGTGTGAGTGAGTGAGTGAGTGAGTGTGAGTGAGTGAGTGAGTGAGTGAGGTGTGTGTGTGTTTTACCAAATATAAAAGAGAGAAAGTATGTCCCATGTGAGGTGCACTTAGTATCAGTCGAGGTGACCCCCCCCCCCCCCACCTCTGGCCTCCCCTGTTGAGCCTCTCATTGTTGCAGTCACTCAGACGTCCCTTCCTGAGTGAAAGTAAGGACACTCAGCTTTCATGAATTCTGAGTAAGGAGAGGAAGTCAGTCACTCACATGCTGCTGCAAGGTCAACCTTCCCTATAGACCCATCGCCTTGACCTCACCAACTGGGTCAAACGACGCTGCATGTGAACTTTTTGTATACAACGTCAGATATCGTATTGTCAGATCTACTTCAGCAGGTGGTGCCAGAGGTACCTGTAGCCAGAGCCTAAGCCTAGCAGTTGTACCATCTGCAAGACTGATCATCTTACTGCTTGACTCAGATACGCGGCTCTTCCTGCGTGATAGCATGATGACAGATGGAATAACTAGCGTGAATTATACTTTTGTCTCAGGTCTTCTATATGTGTGTGTGTTCCAGTTCTCGGCATATTACTGCCCCTCCGGATACTGAAAGGCAATCCAAGGTGGTAATCAACTCCACCTTAAAGAGTACCTATTCTGGGTAACTCATGAGTTCTATCACACATCCGGAGGCCAGTATGGGATTGGAGCCTTAGGAGAGATAAGACTCACAATCCACCGTTTATTATTTGATATCTTTTCTGAATATAATGCGGTTTCTACACAAGCCTTACGTGGGAAATATCCACAGTATAATGTTAAGAATAGTCTATATGGAGTTTACCAAGTGTAAACTCCTGCCCCTGGGCGCCGGTGCCAGCCTGACGGGCTCAAGCACGCCCGGCCGCCAGCCTGACGGGCTCAAGCACGCCCGGCCGCCAGCCTGACGGGCTCAAGCACGCCCGGCCGCCAGCCTGACGGGCTCAAGCAAGCCAGGCCGCCAGCCTGACGGGCTCAAGCACGCCCGGGCTCAAGCACGCCCGGGCTCAAGCACGCCCGGCCGCCAGCCTGACGGGCTCAAGCACGCCCGGCCGCCAGCCTGACGGGCTCAAGCACGCCCGGCCGCCAGCCTGACGGGCTCAAGCAAGCCCGGCCGCCAGCCTGACGGGCCCAAGCACGCCCGGCCGCCAGCCTGACGGGCCCAAGCACGCCCGGCCGCCAGCCTGACGGGCCCAAGCACGCCCGGCCTGCCATCCCAATGACGATGCTCACAAGAGTTTTTATTTGATCAAAAATTAGTAACATTAACTATATATATATACCTTATCAACCGTACCTTAACTTAGTACTAAGGTATTTACTAAAATCAAGATGTTGGTGATCAATCCATAATTAAATTAAATAAATCAACACTCCCTCAAACTCTCAGCTGAGTAGATGGGGAGACGCCATTACCGTCACCAACCTCGCGCCGACTGGTGTGGCTTTACATACAACTCTACTGCGTGTTTTTTTCCAAAAATTTGCAATATTGCGCTTTGTTTTTTATCATATGATCAATAAATGTTTTTCCATTGACATATCTATCCAACTAATTAGTTCTGAAGTGTTATATAGACATAATTATGTGCTGATAGAAGCACTAAGGAGGCCACACGTCCACAGCTTCAGACGCAAGTCAGTGTGCGAAACTTTGGAGATTTGTCTCGACCAGCGGTCACTTGACTTGGGCACACTCCGGTCTCTACTTAACGAGGATAGTTGTGACGGTTCTTATATTGACGATTTGACATCATATTGATAATACTATCTGTCGCTGTTTATTCCATCGTCCCAATTATATCGTGGGAGTTTTTACCCCCAAATTGAGTGAACAATAAATTTCTACATTATTTACATGTTGCGATATTCTGATATAACTTAAATTATCCACAGTTTATGATCAGTAAATTAATCTTACTCTCAAAGAATTATCTTAAAATTCTTTAGACTAGGCTACTCACCAATACCCGGAACATCCCTGGAAGGGTTTCAGTTCTTTTACTCCCCGAGCCCGGCCTCAGGCCAGGCTCGATTTGTGATAACCTGGTCCAACAGGCTGTTGCTTGGAGCGGGCCGCAGGCCCACATATTCACGACATCCTCATTGGTCCGGCACTTCTTGCAAGAACCTGTTCAAGTGCCTCTTGAATATATGCACCTTCGTTTCGGTAATATTTGTAATGCTTGCGGGTAGGGTGCTGAACAGCCGTGGACCTCTGATGTTCAGACAGTGTTCCCTGATTGTGCCTATGGCACCTCTACTCCTCACTGGTTCTATTCTGCATTTCCTTCCGTACCTTTCACTCCGATATGTTGCTATTCTACTGTGCAAATTTGGGACCTGGCCTTCCAGTATCTTCCATGTATATATTATTTGATACCTTTATCGCCTTTTTTCCAGAGAGTACATTTTGAGAAGTTTGAGACGGCCCCGATAATCATGATGTTTTATCGTTTCTAATGCGTGGCCTAAATGTTCTCTGTATTCCTTCTAAATCAGAGATCTGTCCTGCTCTGAAAGGGGAAGTGAGTCCGAGTAATACTCTAGACGGGACAACATCAGTGATTTAAACAGTGTTAGCAATGCTGTGGGGTCCCTGGATTTGAACGTTCTCATTATTCCTCCTATCATTGTCCTGGCCGCCGCTATATTTACTCGGTTATGTTCACTAAATGTCAGGTCGTCAGACATCATAATTCCCAAATCTTTTGCATATTGCTTTCCTTCTATGAGTAGGTCTGACTGAGTCCTGTACCCTGTGTTTCGTTTAAGTTTCTCGTGTCCACCATACCTCAGTACCTGGAACTTGTCACCGTTAAACAACATACTATTTTTAGTTGGCCAATCGAATACTTATATTTGCCTGTAGTTTTTCAATGTCTTCTACAGTGACAATTTTCATGCTGATTTTTGTATTGTCTACCAAGGATGACACGAAGCTGTGACTAGTATTTTTGTCTATTTAAGAGATAAGAATGAGAAATAACTGTGGTGCAAGGACTCCCCGTACAGAGCTTTGTACAGTGCAATGTACCCCTGGGGTACAGAGCTTTTCACTGCACTTGGGCTTGATCATACTTGACTGACCGTCACACTCTGCATTCTGTTTGACAAAGTTGAAAATCTAATGCCCCATTTTACCCGTTATTCCTTCTGATCTCATTTTATGGGCTTCATAAAATGTGGCTACGTGGTCACATTTGACTAATGCCATTCTAAAGTCTGTGAATACAACATCCGCATTTTGCTTTTCCTCCAAGGCTTGTGTGACTCTGTCATAGTGGTTGAGTAACTGTGACAGACAGGGTCAACCCGCTCTTAAGTCAATGTTGTCCTGGGTTGTGAAGCTCATTATTTTCCATAAAACTGGATATTTGATTCCTAATCACTCTTTCAAAAACTTTTATTATGTACAGTGTTTATGTCAGTGCCACTGGTCTATAATTTTTTGCCAAAGCTTTACTACCCCCTTGTGCAGAGGAGCTATATCTGCTGATTTAAGTGCTGCTGGTATCTCCCCGTTATCCAGGCTCTTTCTCCTTATTACACTAAGCGCTCGCGCTACTGGTACTTTACATTTCCTTATGAATATTGAATTCCATGAGTCAGGACCAGGGGCTGAGTGCATGGGCATGTTTTCAATTTATCTTTCAAAGTCTTCTGAGTTCGTGTTAATATTGGCTATATTATCTTCAGCTTGGATGTCATTCATAAGGAAACTTGTCTGGATCCTCAACTTTCATGTTTGTTGGTGTGCTAAACATAGCCTTATACTGGCTTCTTAGAATTTCACTAATTTCTTTGTTGTCCTCTGTGTGCGAACCCTCAGTTTTAAGTAAAGGTCCAATACGGTTGGAGATATTTTATTTTGATTTTGAGTACAACAAAATATTTTGGATTTTTCTTTATTTCTTGTATAGCGTTCTGTTCCAATTCCATTTCCTCAGACTCATATGATCGCTTCAGCGTCTGCTCTATTTCTTCGATCTTCCTGTTTAGATTTATTTTCCTTTCTTGTGATAATCGTGTCTGTTTAAGAATTTCCGAGATTTTGTTTTCCTTCTCCTGCCGTCTGCGTCTGCCGAGAACGCAGACAGCCGTCTGCGTTTTCTTCTGGAGTGGTCCTCTTTCTGACCCTCCTCGCAGGCACGTGCTTCAAGCAGGTCTAGTATGCTTCAGCTGTCAGTTGGGATGGTCCCTGTGTGGGAGTTTTGTCTCTTAAGACCGTCTCCCATTGGATGTTTGCAAGGTATATATTTATTTTTTCCCAGACGATTCTCTTGTTGTTGAAACTGAATTTACTGAATAACCCTTCTTGCGTGTTTCTCTTGGACCTGCTACCGTTATTAATGTTAGTTTGCACTTCAATGTGCTTGTGGTTTGAGTATGAAGTATGTGAGATTGTGATATGTCTGATTAGTTCATCATTGATTGTGAGTATCAGGTCCAGCGTGATTTCTTTCGTAGTTGGATCTGTAATCTGCTGATTGAGCGATAATTTGTCACAGAATCTCAGTAGTTCTCTGACCTGTGGTTGGTTATTTCCAGGTTGAATTCCTGCTATAATGTTATTGTTTACTATTCTCCATTTAAAACTGGGTAGATTGATGTCTCCAGGGAAGATAATATCTGCTACTGGGTTTGCTAGGTTAACAAAGATATTCTCTATTGTGTTGATCTGCTCAGTGAATTTCTCAATTGTTGCATCTGGCGGTTTGTATATTAGAATAATAATTAGATTTATATTTTCTACCTTAATTCCAAATACCTCTACCACCTCATCAGGACGGGAGACATCTCCTGTCCACGAGGCTCACCATAGCCCGTGCTTCTTGCCCAGCTCCTGTGCCAGGTAAGTTACGGGCTCACCATAGCCCGTGCTACTTGGAACTTGTTCCGAGTAGCTGAATCTATAACAACAACAACATACCACCTCATTGGTCGAGTTCAGGAGCTCTGTGCATGCCAGTTCCTCTTTAATATACGGGCCTCCACTTGACCTAATTACTCTATCACATCTATATATATTATCATTTGGGATCCAAATTTTTGAAGCCTCAACACAGCCACTCTCCTGGTCAACAAAGGTGTCCCGCAGCTGGACACCCTCATAAAGACTGTGAAGCAGTATCCTCCCCCGCGATAACAGCTTGACAATTAAATGCAACCTCAGAATACTGAAAAGAATTACAGAAAAAAAATTGTACCACTTACGGGCTATTCATGCCCGTGCCACCTCTTGGGTGGCTTAATCTTTATCAATCAATCAATCAATCCAAATTTCATTATCCATATAATCTTTCGTATGGGTTTCTGAAAATGCATCAAATATTAAGCTCGATTCTATTAGAAGGCCATTTATGAACTTAACTTTATTTCTTGATTTTGACTTAAGGCCCTTATAATTTTTATTTTTATAATTTTAGGCCTTTATAATTTTGACTTTTTATTTTTGATTTTGACTTTATAATTTTAAGGCCATATAAAACCACAAAATACATGCAATCACAGCCTCTCCGTAACCCCAGACAACATGGTTTCATAACAGGGCGCTCTTGCCTGTCACAGTTGCTGGACCACTATGACATGGTACTAGATGCCATGGAAGACAAGCAAAACGCTGATGTAATTTACACAGATATCGCAAAAGCCTTCGACAAATGTGACCATGGTGTTATTGCACACAAAATGCGTTCAAAAGGAATTACCGGAAAAATAGGCAGATTGATCTACAATTTCCTGACTAACAGAACCCAATGTGTAATAGTCAACAAAATAAAATCCGGACCATCAGCCGTGAAGAGCTCAGTCCTCCAGAGTACTGTGCTTGCTCCATTAATTTTTCTCATCCTCAAATCGGACAAAGACACAATTTATAGCACTGTATCATCCTTTGCAGATTGCACTAGGATTTTTATGAGAGTAGACAACATAGAGGACACGGCAAACCTCCAAAAAAGATGTAAATCAGGTCTTTCAATGGGCTACAGAAAATAATATTGTATTTTATGAAGTTCCAGCTCTTTCGCTACGGGGAAAAAAATAATATAAAAAAAAAACAACAAACCACGTACAAAACGCAGTCAAATCATAACATAGAACGAAAAAGCAATGTAAAGGATTTGGGTGTACTCATGTCGGAAGACGTTACCTTTAAAGAACACAATAAAGTAGCCGTCACAACTGCAAGAAAAATGACAGATTGGATAACAAGAACTTTTCACACTAGAGATGATGCTATAACCAATGATGATACTCTTCAAGACACTAGTGCTCTGTAGAGTGGAGTACTGCTGCACAATGACAGCCCCTTTCAAAGCTGGAGAAATTACTGACCTGGAGAGCGTGCAGAGATCCTTTACTGCTAGAATCCACTCGGTAAAACATCTAAACTATTGGGACCGACTAAAGAGTCTAAATCTGTATTCTCTTGAGTGCAGGCGGGAAAGATACATAATAATTTACACGTGGAAAATATTAGAGGGGCTGGTCCAAACCTGCACACAGAAATAACATCACATGAGACCAGAAGACATGGCAGGATGTGCAGAATACCCCCGTTGAAAAGCAGAGGTGCAACAGGTACTCTGAGAGAGAACTCTATCGACATCAGAGGCCCGAGACTGTTCAACACGCTTCCACTACACATAAGGGGCATAACTGGCCAACCCCTCACAGTGCTCAAGAGTGAGAACTCGATAACCACCTCCAAAGGATACCTGATCAACCAGGCTGTGACTCATGTGTTAAGCTGCAAGCACAGCCGCCTCTAACAGCTTGGTTGACCAGTCTAGCAACGAGGAGGCCTGGTCGAGGACCGGACCGCGGGGACGCTAAGCCCGAAACCAACACAAGGTATACACAAGGCATCATCAAGTACCTGTGTGCTTGATGATGACTTGTATTCCAGTCTTGTGGATATCTTCCTCCCCCTCTGTACTCCTGCAGCATTATCCTCACTTTAATAAGAATTAATTGAAATCCTAAGCTTAGGCAGAATTTTAATTAATTTTATCAATAAAGATATTGATAATAATAATAAGTGGTTCTGTCTGTTCCTCACGCTTATATGTTCTACTCTGTTTCTGCCTGCCTCTAAAACAAATTTAGTACTATTATACTGATTTTTCCCGTCTATACCGTATACCAATAGAGACTTGACTTGACTGAACTTGACTGTCCTCGTCACGGCCCTTGTGGATTTGTTCATTTGACTGTGTGTATTGCAGATAGGGTAACGAACCGGCGCCTGTCGCTGCCCAAGTTTTAAATATAAATTTGGGAATGTTGATGCGAGGCTTGTGGACAGGTATGCATGAGCAGCTGCAAGGATATGCCTGCAACCCGTAACCTCTTTCTGAACAGTGTGACGGAGTCTACACTTACCATACCCACCTGTGTGCACTTGCGATTTTTTACTTTATATTCAAATTAAGTAGATTTCCTCGAGTATTTACTGTTGTCTGCTGTGTAAACTAAACGATTTAATTCTTCAGATTTGTTTTTGATTAACTAGTATTTAGTTTGAATGTCACCCAAGTATTTTTCATTTATATTCTGTATAAAGAATAAGACAGGTGAAGAGAGTTGAAACGCAAGTCCTTGTTCACCTTGCTTCAGACCTTGTTTCAGACACAATCACGTCACAGTTATGTCCTGAGGAGTCGAGTGCAAGCAAGGATGACCGAGTCACTTTCAATTAATGCGTTAAACCTTTGAATAATTGTTCGAGTGCATGGAGTATGACAAGTAAGTAATTATCAAAAGAAGGCACCAAACCGGGAAGGCTATGTATCTCCACTTGAGTATGACAAACACTTCAGCGTCGAGAGTGGAGGCGGGTTACTCATACGAGTTCCACACTCACAAGAGGGTTCAGTCCATCTCTCCTCACAACTGCACTCTCGGCGGCACCGTAGAACAGGTGGAGGAGCCCTTGTGGCCTACAATGTATCTTCCTTGACTTATGAAATTAAAAACTCAGAGTCAATTATGCAACGGTAATGTTAAAAAGTTGATTGATGCAAGGCAGCCATGACTGTGGCTCCGAGGAGGACCTTAACTGTAGCTCCGAGGTAGACCTAAATACCGAGAGGACACGACGACAAGCACACAGCAGCGCCTGGCGAAGATGGGCGCTCATTGACGGTGCCTGTGACGTGGAAGAACCGAGGCCCAGCGATGTTGCGTCTGACGGAGCATGGGCGAACGCATGCAAAAGGGAGAGGGGGGGGGGGGAGTTAGTATCGGCGCGGTGCAACATTTGCATGATGACTTCCTCAATTACCAGGAAAGACGCATGGCCATACTGGGCGGGTGTGTGATGAGCGTGGTCGTAACAGCTCAACTGCCTGTTCTTAAATGATGATGAGGATTCAAATTACAGTGCTTGGCTGACACACACGTCGTCGTGCATATATAATGTACTTCCCTGGAGATTGGCACTCAACTGGCGGTGATGACGCATGATGCACAGTGCATAGTTCCCGGTGATTGTGATTCAAATGATGGCAATTGTGAGACATTGAATGTAGAGCTTTGATTACGAGTCATAAAACTTGAGCAGTACCTTCCAGTGTTGATGGGGGACGCGAGGAGGGGTGAGGAGGGGTGAGGGGGGAGAGGATAGGAGGGGTGTGAGGAGAGGATGGAAAGGGTCAGGGGAGAGGAGAGGCCAGGTTTACTTTCCTTACTTTTTGTAAGTAAAGATGGAGAGGTACAAGTTAAAAAAGAATTTGTAGAAAAGGAAAAAAAACACTTTAAAGTTCCAAGCTTTTTTTTTTGCGAGCTTTTTCAGGTGTTTACAAGGTCTATAACACAGGTGTGTACTCACCCAGTTGTGCTTGCGGGGGTTGAGCTTCGTCTCTTTGGTCCCGCCTCTCAACTGTCAATCAACTGGTGTACAGATTCCCGAGCCTACTGGGCTCTATATCATATCTACATTTGAATCTGTGTATGGATGTCAACATGCACAGCTGTGTTCAGATGAATACCCCAGAGCGCGCGCGGGCACACACGCACACTAGGAAGCTTATACTGCGCATCCCTATGCTGTTGGTGGGTCAAGTTGTTGAGTAGTGTTTCCCCGTGGGCGTTCTCTGGCCTATATTGTACCTACACATTATGCACTGAGGAATTTGGTTGCCCCAGATCATATAAGAACACTTTTTCTTCCAGTTGTGAGAGTGGGGGGGGGGTCACCCGTGGGAGTGGGGGAGCGTCTCACCTTGAGATAAAGTTCTATCATTAGGCTCCTAATGGCTCGCTGCTGCAGTCTGAGGCCGAGAGACTCCCAGGGCTCAAGAACGGTTAGGTCATGTGGTGGGTTATGTCTCGCTGCTCTTCTTAGTGGCTTGTGTCCCTCTGTCTGTACTTCGTCTGAGAACTTTGTGTCAAGGTTACGAAATATTCTTTGTCTATGGCTGCGTTTGGTTATTTTGAGAGTTTTGATTCCTCTTCTGTTAATCTTGAGTCGTAGTATTCTGCCTACAGTATTGGACTCTTGTCTAGGATAATGGACTCTGTATTTTTTGTCAGCAATTACTTTATTATTTTGTATTATTTGGAGCGTTTGTTTTTTCGGTGCTTAATTTCCATTGTTTTCAAATCAGTTTATGAACTCCCGTGCCGCCTTGACCTTGTTAGCCAGGAACATCTGTGGTTGCGTCGTGGATTATTTAAGTGATGTCATCCGCGTTTGTGATGAACTGTTCGTGATGGGGAGGAGGCAGGAGGCGGGCAGGTTACAGCTGTACATGCTGGACACAACTGGACATAGGCAGCTGTCCTGTGGCACGCCAAGCTTTCAGCGCACTCTTGTCTTCCATACAGCTGCCAGTCCTGGTGCTGGCTGTCCTGGAGGGGCTACGCAGTTGCACAGTGTGGCAGTAAATAGCCGAGAGAATAGTGTGGTACCTCGTATTGTAGACCCGTGTGCCAAGCTTTCAGTCCGTTGCTCAGCACCATTATTGCACTGTTCTCTTGTCATGGCCTCGGCTGCACCAGACCCTTTGTGGCGTCTGAATCCATGTTGTCCAGTTCTATGCTTTACCTTTTCTTCCCTCTCCTTCATCAATATGGTTCACTATTTATCTGAAAACTTAGCAAATGTTGGTTTTCCTGACTAAGGGTTTAATCTGACGAGCGAGGAGACGGGAGCATCGGGGATGGGGGAAATGAGGAGGGAAGAGCGCTGTGAGAATAATGAGGAACGGTGTAAGGCGAGGTCGGAGTTGGAGGTGGGGTGAGAGGGGAGTACGTGGTGCCGTGAGGAGGAAGCTTGCGGTGCCCGCAGGAGAGGGAAGCCGGTAGGGGAGGAGAGGCCGGTAGGGGAGGAGAGGCCGGTAGGGGAGGAGAGGCCGGTAGGGGAGGAGAGGCCGGTAGGGGAGGAGAGGCCGGTAGGGGAGGAGAAGCCGGTAGGGGAGGAGAAGCCGGTAGGGGAGGAGAGGCCGGTAGGGGAGGAGAGGCCGGTAGGGGAGAGGAATCCTGGAGAGGCGGGAAGAGGGGCGTGGCTGACTCCTCCCCACCAGCTCTCCACACAAATCATGCAAATGTTGTTCCGGTGTTGATGGTTCGAGCAGCGTCACCCACCACCCTGGGAGTCGGGGCCTCGCGCCCACCACCCTGGGAGCCGGGGCCTCGCGCCCACCACCCTGGGAGCCGGGGCCTCGCGCCCACCACCCTGGGAGCCGGGGCCTCGCGCCCACCACCCTGGGAGCCGGGGCCTCGCGACCATCAGTCCTCCCATGAACCCCACTACAGCACACACACACCATACAGGGCCAGAGAAGGCGTGTGCCAATGGAGACAAAGAGGCAACAAATAGACCCAGAGTGGCAGAGCGGTACTGAGTGCCACAGAGCTATGTTCTGCAATTTCTCATCACATAAATAAATAAATGATTTACAAACAGGGTTGAAAGGCAACATAACCAAATTTGCCAATGACAAAGAAATATGACAGGAAATAAATTCAGAAAATTACAAAATTGCTACAAGATGACCAAGGGTTTTAAAACGGTCAAAAGACTGGCAAATGCCGAATAAATCATTTCGTTACCAAATATAATTTGACGAATCTGAATATAAAAAAAAGAGCCGAATGTCATGATTTGTAAGAATCTTGACCACAAGTAATTAATAAATAAATGTTGGAAATAAGGCACCACTGCTACAGCTCCACCCACCGTCCATCCACGGAACCTTCCACACAACCACCTTCACCTGCTGCTGTTACTCAACCATCAAGAACTCAATCTTCAAAATCCACCACCTCTGCTTTTTACTCAACCGATTCATCGGATGAGGAAGTCTCAGTTGAATCATCATCTCCACCTTCGAGAAAATGCCACTATTCAGCTCCCGATCTCCTCCACAACACTACACCATCAACCTACAACTACAGCACCACAATGACAACACGAAGTCAGACCACCAAGACTAACAAGCCCAAGAAGAAGACCAATGATCCGAGCTTGCTGAAATCATCAAGAAACAGAAGACCACTGACAAAATGCTGTAACACTAACGCTAAACATCAACTTTTAACTAACATCAACTGGCAGCTCCTTGCTGGCAAGCACTGCAATGGACGCCCCACTCAGCTCTACTGCACGTTACTCAAGTTCATATCCGCGGTGGTTGGGCACTGATCTTTCATCTCCCCTCTTCGCCTCGTCTCCAGTTCCTCGATCAAGATTGCCGCATCCTCGCCCCGTTCTTCCATCCCCGCTTGTCAGGGCTAGGGACACTTTCAAGTTTCAACGCAACAAGACTAAAATTTCCGCAGTAAGAACCACTATCAGAAACACGTCTAATGTACACACACAAATCACAATAGCGTGATGCATCAAATGATCAAATCTACAAGGGCCGTGACGAATAGCTGCCATGTCGTAGCTCAGTCGATTAAGGCAGTGTCTGGGATGCTCTCGGACGTAGGTTCGAACCCTCGTCACGGCCCTTGTAGGTATGACGTCTAATGTCATTCATCAGCTTTATATTAGCCCTGTGAGGAACCATTTACATCAGGACTATGATGTCCAGCTTGCGGCATCGCATTGTGGAATGGACAAACTCTCCATAAAGCGTTCAGAGAAGGTAAGGGGATTATCAGGAGAAAACGCCAAGGCTTTGAGACTATATATCACTTGGAACGGGGAGACAGGATAAACATTTGGGATGGGACGGGGGGGAGGGGGTAGGGGAGGATTGGTGCCTAACCTCTTGGACGGTCGGGGATTGAACGCCGACCTGCATAAAGCGAGATCGTCGCTCTACCGTCCAGCCCATTTTTTTTGCAGGGATATTCCTGCACGGGCCGTAAGCCTATAGCTGGCCCACAAAGTGTTACTTGTTTCTTGTTTGTTTTACTTAGGCGGAGTATGAGTATTTATGATTTGAGTTCGCTTCAGTAAGATGATGCCCAATGTGTTTAACAACTTATTCTGCTCTGTTGAATCTTAGTCGAAGTCTTACTGGGCTTGTAACTCTGTGCGGTGTTTGACAAGTGCTGACATTTCCTCTCATCTTCTGGATGAGCCTATTCCCCATGCACCCAAGTGGATGATGGTGATTGTAGTGATGAGAGAGATGATGAGTAATGGCAATGTCTTCTCACAGACATAATAACATAGGATTAAAAGCAAGAAGAGAGGCATTAACCGTTGAGATGCAAGTCAACGACAGGGTCTAACCTCACACTCAAACCCAAACAAAGCACTGAGGCGCGTGCGAAAGATTTTATATATAATCTTTACATAAAATACACACATATATAATTTGTTTGTGTTTTTAATCCTAAGTGATGTTGATAGTAGTAGTGATGGTGACTGATCATGGCTGGTCAGAGACCGGGCCGCGGGGACATTGACCCCCGTAATCACCGCAAGGTAAGGTAAGGTGATGCTGGTGATGGTGTCGGGTGCAAAGATAGCTCACCAGCCTCCGTGTCACTGTTATCTTACACCCGAAATGATCATGTCTAGTACGCAGAGATTGAACAACTGGGCAAGCACGACACAGACTGAGCTATTGGGTATTTATCTAGCCACTGAGTACCTTAAGCTCTCTGGTGGAGGAGTGATATTCTGTGACTCGAAAAAGTGTTCAGCAGTCCTTAAATAACCCATCACAGTGTATGTCTGAAGTAGCTTGTAATATTAAATGAAATACAATTGTTGCCAATGATAATAACTATTGCATAAAGTTTGTGTGGATCCCATCCCATGTTGGAGTTGGAAAACATGACTTTGTAGATCGATTGGCCAATGAGGCTTGCAGGAAAGAAAACGCGGACTATGACTTTGTACTATAAAAAAAATATTGATTTCTGTCCGCTCTATGTATCTTAGAGCTCTTCGGGTTGTTAGCGCAGAATTCTTGGATGAAGATTTTAAGAATACTGATTCTATTGGTCTCAAGCTTTGTTATCTACCGAGTAGTTTGACGTAGCAAGTTTTTGAGTAGTTTTTTGGTAGTTTGACGTAGCAAAGCTCGTCGAATATATTATAATATATGCAGTGAGAAAATTCGTTCCAAAAATGTATTATGTTTACTATATTTTTACTTTTTAGAGACAGCCAAGACAAGTTCGTTCAACAATTTTTTTTTAACCAGGATGTTACAACTTTGCTGCTAGCTTGCTTGCTACAAAAAAAAGTTAATTAAACAGGTAACAAGAAAATTTGGTAACAGGTCGAGCTGTATTATGTGTCAAGAGTCATCGAAACGACTATAATGGATCAAAGATTATTACCAGAAGGTGCACGTCATCTTACCTGAAGGAGGAAACCCTTGAACCCCACACGCGCGAGCGTCACAACATTACCACAAGCCAGAGGTCACAGTCTGATAATTCCGAACCAGGGGCGGCCCACTTTCGCTACCACATCAACAAATGAATATCTAGCTAAATGACATAAGCAATTTGTCGACTTAAGCCAAACCTCCAGGAGGTTGGCTTGCTTCTCAACTATGGGATGTCTAGATACTTACCATAACAACAGGAATGTCAAGATACTCGTCCCAAACTTTTATGTCCAATTCGTGTATCTCAAGCGCATAATTCTTTCTCTAAACTACGTCTATGATGTATACTTCATCTTGTATTATAAATGTTTCTCAAGACAGTCGAGTCTCGGCAACGATAGCATAATAAGACAACTGTCACCGATAACACAACTTTTTGTTTTCACCTTGTCAGAGTCTGGATAACAGCAGGTACCTGGTTCAAACGTAATTCCTTGCAGCGTCCCTCTCTCTCTACGGGCACATACCTGAACTCGCTGAGCATTAACCTGGTGACCTGTGACGGGCGTGACAGGTAGTCCCTCTTCCTGGTTCACGAGAGGAATGTACCTGCCCTTCAACATAGGTTTCATCACCTGGCAACTCGTACGGCTATCCAACCTTAAGAGACCTTCGAGATGGCCTCAAGTACAAATAGGGCAACTGGGCTGAAAGGAATGCTTACAGCTTCCTCCAGGACCCGGCATCTTTTAACACCAGCTCATCTCCCCGGGAGGAGTGAAGGACAACAGCCTCGCAGGGGCTCAGCTTCCTAAAAACAGTGCCTCATCTTCCTCACGACCCGGTCTCGTCTCTCTAGCCTCACCTTTTACCCTCTCTGAGACAACTACTCTTACTACCTGCATCAACAATATGTACCAGCCAAGTTTGTTTTTTTTTACCCCTGACACTGTCAATGATAATACACTCTGTGTCCAGAACTGGTAATGACTGAGCAGCTGCTACAAGGCAGTGCTAATTGTGATCATTTTTTCACCCTGAGAGTGCTAATGTGGTTGCTTCCAGAGATGTGGTCGTCCCCCCACCCCCAGTGCGCGCCTATGATGTTTCTTACTCTCGACCGCCACTCATGATGTTATTTACAGAAGCCAACGGTGGCATAGAGACATCGTTCGATACCCTGAGCGTAGCATTCAAAAACCCAGGCCAGCAAACTAATTACCTTCCACACGGCAAGCCCCCGTTGGTGTCTGGCAGGCAAGGTGATCCCACCTCAAGGCTCCAGGATACTCACGAAGATCCCCTCAGACTTACAAATGTATCGTCCTGTGTGTAAAAAAAAAATCCCCTCACGATCTTCCGAGGCAACTTTATGGCTCGTATAACGAGTTGGTACAATTACAAGATTCACACAATTTGTACGTAAATTACCTATTGTTGTTATTGCGGTGGCGTCACTAGTCGCTTGCCTTGGGTAAAAAAACTATTTGTGTCAGTGTCACAATCAAAGCACGCGTGACAGGAGCCACGAATGCCAGCGTGTCAGTGCTGACATACACGAGTGACAATGCTCAACTGTGCAGTGTGCGCCGAGGCGTCGACAAGGGCTCCGTCCAACATGGGCCCCGCCCGACAACTCCCTCCATCACCGGTGGGAAACATCACATTTTTCCAGACTATCTTCCTAAAAATGATAGTGGTTATAGCAACAATGTAAACGAACGTACACAAAGAGACTGTTGCAGCCAACAATGTTGACGAGTTGCACTGTCAACTTTATAGAAAGCACGAAAAATCAGCCAAACTGAACTTAAACACTCCTAGGCCCAGTAGAGCACATGTGCCTAGGATTGCTAGGACATGTTATGCTCAGTCGATTAAGGCAGTGTCTGGGATGCTCCCGGACGCAGGTTCGAATCCTCGTCACGGCCCTTGTGGATTTGTTCATGTTATGCGAGGTTTAAAATGTTCTTAACCTTTTTTAGTACGACATCTGGGGCCAATCGTACACAAAACGTCACAATAGTGTACGTTTGAGCCAATAGTTGCTGTCAATACTTTGTGTTAGGAGGACGGGTTGAAATTTGTCAGTGTTGTAGAGGTTTATGTTAGCCTCGTGGCCTTGCTCCCTTCCCTTCCCATCCCTCCCCCTTCAAATCCCTCCCCTTCAATATGGCACCCTTCACAATTATCATTTAGCTTTCAATCTCTCCTTCTCTATCCCCTTCCCTCCCTCCCTCTCTTCTTCCCCATCACACCCCTCCTTCCCCATTACCCGTTCCTGTCTACCTCCCCCTCCCCTCTAACTCACCTTTCCCATTACCCCTTCCCTTCCTCTCCTTCATTATCCCCTGCTTCCTTACCACCCCCTTCCCCTATCAACCATCTTACATAATCTTCCCTCAACGCGGTGCAGGTGTCATAACAATGTATTTACTATTGCTACACCTTTTCACTACAGGAACCTACCCCCTCTCCCTTTCTTCCCCTATCTCCTCTCCTGCTCTTCTCTATCTCCTCTTCCCCCTTATCAACAACTACCTCCCCCTTTCTCTCTCAACTTCCATCCCTACAGTATCTTTTCCAACAGCCGCCGCCGCCCCCCCCCCCCCCGTCCTGCCTAGTGATCTAGAGCAGGGAGGTAAACAACGCCTCAACCGCCACCTCCAGCCCCTTTGACTGGACGGTAGAGCGACGGTCTCGCTTCATGCAGGTCGGCGTTCAATCCCCGACCGTCCAAGTGGTCGGGCACCATTCCTTCCCCCCGTCCCATCCCAAATCCGTATCCTGACCTCTTCCCAGTGCTATAAAGCCGTAATGGCTTGGCGCTTTCCCTTGATATTATTATTATCAACCGCCACCTTCCTGGCAAGAGGAGGCGCTCCGCGGGGACTAGCAAGCAGGTTATTAGCGGCACCTCCACCACCACCACTCTCTCCAGGCCGTGATCTTCACACTCGGGACCCGCACGCCCGCCCTCGAGCTCTCACAGCTTGACAACATTCAACATTCTATTGTGTGTTGTCAACGTGCCGGAGTCATTCCGTGCCTTGTCTAACATTTCAGGCTAATGGGCTCAGAGTAAAGCAAAAAATCTGCTATTTTAATATATATATATATATATATATATATATATATATATATTATATATATGTCTCATTGAATATGACCGCATATTCTGTATTTACTATCTTCTGATTTAGGGCTTCTATCCCTCTAACTATTTTCTTAGCATCAGGGCTTATCTGAAATAGGAGTTCTCCAAAACTCATTTTCGTAATTTCCGGGTGAAGAAAAGATGTGAATTACTATAGAATGTATTACACTTATTTAAACAATTTGCACAACGTTTCGAACCTCCATGGTTCATTCTCAAGTGAGGAAATGTTACAATGTGTTTTGATTATATACCCGCACTGGGTCAGGTGATAAGACAATAAAGGTGAAAACATAGGGGATACATAAGGGATAAATGGGGTGAAACATATGAACATAAGAATAGAGGTAACCGCAGAAGGCCTATTGGCCCATACGAGGCAGCTGGCGCTTACCCACTGCTCTGAATGGAGCAACGTGAGTAGAGAGTTTGAAAGAGTAACTCAGGTATTGGTGAACAACGGATATAGCAACGCGGAAATAAACGCTGCTATAAGAAGACACTTGGACCGTTGGTATAATCCAGAACCTAGAACAGAAACCACAATACCTCCAATAAAATTATATTACAAATCAACCATGCACAGTGAACATATAAAAGAGGAAAGAATAATGAAAGAAATAATCCGTAAAGGAGTAAAAAGCACTACTCCTAACCAAAACATAAACCTGATAATATTCTATAAAACCAAGAAGACTTCCGAACTCCTTATCAAAAACAGCCCGAAGCCGACAGAGAACCCTCTACAGCAGTCAAGCGTTGTATACATGTACACTTGCCCCCACGAAGGATGTAACCTTCAATCGAAGTACATAGGTATGACGTCGACCAAGCTGACGAGGCGTTTGACATGCCATCTTCAATCCGGTGCCCCTAGGAATCACATGAGACAAGCCCATGACATCACCCTAACAAGAGAAATGTTGAACAAAAATACATGCATAATAGACAGAACCCAAGATGCAAGAAGATTACAAATTCTTGAAGCAATTCACATAAGAACAGAACAACCTACCATGAACACCCAAATCACGGAACTATTTACTCTGCCTATAGGTGCCTGGCCTTGCCCAGACTTACCTATTTCCTCAGGTGTGCTCCTTCTTTTGACAGCCCAAAATTAACAGAATACGACTCACTCCTAAAGACAATAACTATGAAAGTGTTAAACCTCTCCCTGCAAGATGACCAGTGGGACCAAGCAACGCTCCCAGTTAGACTCTGGGGTATAGGTATTCGCAAGGCGACACAGTTAGCATTGCCGGCATTCTTATCCTCGACCAGTGCTACAAGTGAATTAGTGAAGGAAATACTACCAGAATACCTAAGGAACTCCATTGGGATTCGTGATCCCAAATTTGTGGAAGGAGCTGGTCGGTGGGACACACTCGCCAATTCACACACCCGACTAACTTGTCCAAACGACGGTAAACAGGCCAAATGGGATAGCCCCATAGTGGAGAACATCGCCAAAGCATTGCTGGACGTAGCTTCTCAGAAGGACAGAGCGCGTCTCCTAGCTGTGCAAGCCCCCCATGCTGGGGACTTCCTGTTGGCAGTCCCTAATTCCGCCTTGGGCACCCGCCTGGATCATCGGGCCCTAAGTATTGGTGTTGCTCTGCGCCTTGCCGCCTCTATCTCCACCGAGCACCGGTGTATTTGCGGCCAGGCACGGGCAGACCAATACGGCAGCCATGGTCTCATCTGTCGTAAGACACAGGGAAAGATTGCCAGACACGAGGCAGTCAATGACATCATCAAGAGAAGTTTGGCTACAGCTGGGTGTCCAGCACAAAGGGAACCCCAGTTGTGCAGACCTGACAACAGCCAAAAACGCCCAGATGGAGTCACCCTGCAGCCATGGAGGGAAGGTAAACAGGTCGTATGGGATTACACCTGTGCATCTACATTGGCTGATACCTATTTACGTTACAGCTCAGCGGAGGGAGGTGGGGCAGCCACCTTCAGGGAGACCCAGAAAATCCACAAGTACAGAGACCTAGAACGTTGTTACAGGTTCATGCCGATAGGCTCAGAGACTCTGGGCGCCTGGGGTAAATGTGCACTCAAGTTTTTAAAGGAGGTTGGTGAGGAACTCATTGGGAAAACTAGACACCCACGAGCAGCCAGTTTCCTGTTCCAGCGCCTCAGTGTCGCAGTGCAGAGGGGAAATGCGTGCTGTATCCTGGGTACGCATCCAACCTCCGAGGAGCTGGACGAGGTCTTCGAACGCTGAGTGTTTAATTGTTATATTTGTGTGTGTGTGTGTGTGTGTGTGTGTGTTCTCTGTAAACTGTAGCATTGCAATAAAAAAAACAAAACATACAAAAAATAATAGGGGTGGTAGGAGAAGAAAAGAATTAAGTATTCAGTGAGAATCCACAAGATCTTCTCTGAATGCTCTTTGTTTTCTTCTTCGAGGATGTGGGTCCCTGCAATTGCACCAGAGGTGGTACCCCTAATATATATATATATATATATATATATATATATATATATATATATATATATATATATATATATATATATATATATATAGGCCAAATGGGATATATATATATATATATATATATATATATATATATATATATATATATATATTTTTTTTTTTTTTTCAGAGGACAGTGATTTCAACACGCTGTAATAACTGTTTGTATCTTAGACCTGCGCACTTTAGTCCTCAACTTCTTGTTGTTTAAGATTCAGCTACTGGGAACTGAAAGTTCCAAGCAGCACGGGCTATGGTGAGCCCGCGATGGACTTACCTGGCACAGAAGCGGGGCTGAAACTTGTGTGATAGTCCTCAGAGTTTAGCAATACGTGTATACCTGGTGAGGGTTCCGGGAGTTACTCCAAGCCCGGCCTATGGCCAGGGTTGACGCGTGATAGATATCACATCCGAGTTTCATTCTTTCTTCAGCAGTAATTTTGGCCTAGGAAGCCTTGGCTTCGGGCTTGGCTGCATCCGTGGTACCGTGTGGTCACGGTGGCCAGGTACCACGTTAGGGGTCGCAAAGGGCAGTCAGGGGGCTGACCTGTCTGGTGTATACCCAGGGTCACTGTACCCACGATACAGTCACTGTCGGTGCCAAACTTGTTGAATGTGAAACCGTAAAAGATTTTAGACCTCCTGGCCTGTTGTGCCACCAACTGTATAACTATTTCATTGACTCAGGTGTACTGGACGACACCCTAACAATTTATCCTAAATTTGCTTGTCCATTTTTAAGAATGAAGAACTTTTTTATTTATTTTACTTTTAAGTTGCATCTCTTATGAACCCATCCCTGCCCTTATGTGGCAGTGAACAATAGAAAGTTGTATTTACATATTCGTACGTTGAAACATTGATTGTAAGCATAATATATATGTTCTTCAGCCTACAGTTTAGACCTATTGTCTTGTGTATGAGCCTCTGTCTTGCTTGACAGTGAATACCAGCATTATCCTCACTCTAATAAGACTTAACTGAATTCCTCAGATTAGGCAAAATTGTAATTAATGTCAATAAAGATGTTAACAATAATGTACCAAACTCATTCCGTAGTCGGAACCTCAACGTGGTGGTTGATCAGGTATGCTTTGAAGACGTTTATTCAGTTCACGCTTCAACTCAGCAAGAGGTCTGCAAATAATATTCCTGTTATTCAGAGGAAGATTTTCAAAAGGCTTGTAACCTTAATGGGTTTATTAATTCTCTTGTTTTCTTAGGTGTACGTAGTGAACCCCCCCTGGTAGTGAATGGGGTTATTCTGCACTTCCTGACATACGTCCTCGTCTCCTACCCAAATACTTAAGTATTCAGGTTTGGCAGCAGTTTCTCTGATATTTGTAAGATATACATTATAATACTGCATCTCTCTCACCTGGTTCTCAAGATATACTGCATCTCTCTCACCTGGTTCTCAAGATATACTGCATCTCTCTCACCTGGTTCTCAAGATATACTGCATCTCTCTCACCTGGTTCTCAAGATATACTGCATCTCTCTCACCTGGTTCTCAAGATATACCTCCCAAGTTTCCTAAGGTATACGAGGAATTTTAAGCGCTCACAATAATTTAGGGTCACAAATGTCAAGGAATTATATATTTATACATTCTGTTTGTAATGAGAGAGGGTGTGTGTGTGTGTGTGTGTGTGGTGTGTGTGTGTGTGTGGTGTGTGTGTGTGTGTGTGTGTGTGTGTGTGTGTGTATTTACTATTTGTGCCTATACAATCGAGCTATTGGCGCTTGGAAGGTTTTGAGAAGCGCTTAAGCTATCATTACATAATTATTTTCTGATAAATTGTTAAATTTATTTAAAGGGGATAATTAAATTTAAATTCTTTCTTCTTCAATTGTTGGCACTGTTTACTGGTTAGTAAACTTATACAACTTTATTTGGCGTAGTATGTGCGTTCATCTGGGCAGTAGATAGTGTACGGTCTGGGACCTGGGGCCTCATTCACGAAGCAGTTACGCAAGCACTTACGAACCTGTACATCTTTTCTCAATCTTTGGCGGTTTTGTTTACAATCATTAAACAGTTAATGATCTCAGAAGCTCCAGGAGGCTGTTTATAACAATAACAACAGTTGATTGGGAAGCTTTCATGCTTATAAACTGTTTATTAAATTTAACCAAAGCTGTCAAAGATGAGGAAAGATGTACACTTTCCTAAGTACTTGCGTAACTGCTTCGTGAATCTGGCCCCCAGCTGGCTTTCAAGCCGCCGGTGTTGTTCCTTACGATTTAAAGTACACTTTAAATTACTTTAAATTTACTTTAAATTTAATTTACCCCAACGAACCTAGCAAACGAAACATCTTAATCAGAGTTACCTAGCGATTTTCTCATGAAAGTCAAGGGATGCTCGGTACCCACTCCCTCCTCCCTATTGTCTCACAAAAGGTGTACAAAAGCGTCAGAAACTGAACTTGGTTCTGGTCAGTTAAAGTCTCTCGGTCTAAGACTGTACATTAACATTTTACATACATACATCCTTGCATGTATATTTATTTATTTATATTTTTTCATCAACACGCCATCAGGTGGGTCGGTCCCCCCCCCCATCAGGTGGATCGATCCCCCTATCAGTGGGTCGGTCCCCCCAATCAGGTGGGTCGGTCCCCCCATCAGGTGGGTCGATCCCCCCCCCCCCCATCTCCCCCAACAACCCACCAATGGTTCGCCCCCCCCCCCCAACAACCAGTCCTGATAGGTCAACACGTTCACACTTCGCTGGTCAATGTCAGCAAATATGAAGGAAACCCCCCCCCCCCCAACCCATCCCCCACCTCCCTAGCCTTCAGCCGGCCAAGGTCTTTCTCAAGGGTCAAGGGTGTTCCTCAAGGTCAAGGGTGTTCCTCATTACTCCTCACTTGGCGTAGCAACCCTTGACGGGTTCTCAGCACCCATCCGGCCATTTCCCCGGCTGCTGCTGCTGTTAAATGTGGCTTAACAGCATCCAGTCTGTTATTCTTGTATCCTGAATTCACCTCGAAATGCAAATTGGTTCCGTACGCAGTTAGTAGTTGGGATTCGTCACTGCTAAAGGACAGTGCCTGGCAGAGAGAGGACAGTGCCAGGCAGAGAGAGGACAGTGCCTGGCAGAGAGAGGACAGTGCCAGGCAGAGAGAGGACAGTGCCTGGCAGAGAGAGGACAGTGCCTGGCAGAGAGAGGACAGTGCCTGGCAGAGAGAGGACAGTGCCTGGCAGAGAGAGGACAGTGCCTGGCAGAGAGAGGACAGTGCCTGGCAGAGAGAGGACAGTGCCTGGCAGAGAGAGGACAGTGCCTGGCAGAGAGAGGACAGTGCCAGGGAGAGAGAGGACAGTGCCTGGCAGAGAGAGGACAGTGCCTGGCAGAGAGAGGACAGTGCCTGGCAGAGAGAGGACAGTGCCAGGGAGAGAGAGGACAGTGCCTGGCAGAGAGAGGACAGTGCCTGGCAGAGAGAGGACAGTGCCTGGCAGAGAGAGGACAGTGCCTGGCAGAGAGAGGACAGTGCCTGGCAGAGAGAGGACAGTGCCTGGCAGAGAGAGGACAGTGCCTGGCAGAGAGAGGACAGTGCCTGGCAGAGAGAGGACAGTGCCAGGCAGAGAGAGGACAGTGCCTGGCAGAGAGAGGACAGTGCCTGGCAGAGAGAGGACAGTGCCTGGCAGAGAGAGGACAGTGCCTGGCAGAGAGAGGACAGTGCCTGGCAGAGAGAGGACAGTGCCTGGCAGAGAGAGGACAGTGCCTGGCAGAGAGAGGACAGTGCCTGGCAGAGAGAGGACAGTGCCAGGCAGAGAGAGGACAGTGCCTGGCAGAGAGAGGACAGTGCCTGGCAGAGAGAGGACAGTGCCTGGCAGAGAGAGGACAGTGCCTGGCAGAGAGAGGACAGCATGCAGCCTAACCTATCGAATCGGAGACATTGAAAACTAATATATTTCTGCGCTGTTACTATTGTTAATAGGTTGTATTTGTAACGTTGGTTACTTTCTTTAAAGTAAAAATAAACAAAAAAATAAATAGGGAGACCTATTTCCTCGAGAGGATGGACTGGGTCATGAACTGTCCGGTCTTTAACATTCCGTAGTCTCCCGGGCTGCTAAACAAGGCTTTCTTCTGCTCATTCGATCATTTGCCCATTTTACCGTCATCCTGCGCCGACGACACCCTCTCTGTTTTAAGTATGTTATCAATACTAGAGAGGCAAAATCTTACTGAAGCGACCATACGAGTCATAAATACTCATACTCAGCCTATGTAAAAGCAGAAACAAGCAACGCTTAGTGGGCCAGTCAGAGGCTTAGGGACCGATCAGGAATATCCCTGAAAAATAAAAACTAGAGATTTGCTTCCATATTTGAAAAGACCCCATTTCTTATTTCTGCCAATTTTTGGGGGATAGCTTTTTGAATTTCTTCAATTTGGTATTATGGAGCCTTATGTGCTCTATTTCTATAGCCTCGCTGCCGTGTTTGTGTGGAATATTCTCCTGATAGTTCCCTTCGCTTCCTTGTTGGGTCCTTTACCTGTTGGTTCAACATTAACCTGTCACAAAGCCTCGGAGGTTCCCCGAGCCGTGTTTGGTTCCCCTGATATAATATTAAGCCCAGAGTCTGTTGGATCCCATCTTAAGATGGGTAGGATGAGATCTCCAAAGATGATAATATTCTTTCTGGGAAACAATACTCGCGAACCGAAATACTAATGTCAAACGAAGCTTATATGAAACAAGTTTTTCTACACTTGTGGGAGGGGGGAGGGGGGGGGGGGGGGGAACTGCGGGCCCAAACAATTGTACGATAGAACTATTCGCGGGAAAAAACAAAGCGCAAACAACCCATTAGCCAATGAGAACTTCGCCTGTTTAAAAAAAAAAATTGAAGTGCACGTGTCTACGCCAACACACACTTGTCAAAATGGTAGTCCCCTCCCTGACAGGTGCGAGGGGGGGGGGAAGGGGGAATGGAACGGCCTGGTTGCCCGCAGTTGCCTGGGGCCAGATTCACGAAGCAGTTACGTAAGCACTTACGAACCTATACATCTTTCCTCAATCTTTGGCGGCTTTGCTTACAATTATTAACCAGTTAGTGAGCTCTGAAGCACCAGGAGGCTGTGTATAACAATATCAACAGTTGATTGGGAAGTTTTCATGCTTGTAAACTGTTTAATATATGTAACCAAAGGCGTCAAAGATTGATGTACACGTTCGTAAGTACTGCGTAACTGCTTCCTGAATCCGGCCCCAGGTGAGTGACAGCGGAGAACTAGACACCAACCAACTGGACACAAGTGTTACACACACACACACACACACACACACACACACACACACACACACACACACACACCAAGATCTGTCCAACAATAACTTGGTTTAGCCAGCCACCAGGCCACCTCTCCACAGACCCACACCAACTGTTATCAACAATGGCATCATCTATCACTCGGGGAAATCCTCGTCATCGCTATGCGCTTGTCATCTTACACTTTTTTTTTACTTGTGCGTAAAAAACGGGCAAAACTGCGTTGCAAATGTCAGCGTCCGTGTGACCAGAAGCCTAACTGGCTCCTCGCGCTGACTTCCTTAAAACGATAATTTTTCCCAGGCGGTCCTTGTGCGCGAGCGCATGCGTGTGTTTCAGAGCTGTTCGCGTATAGGATAAGTTTCCAGGTAGTTCATGCGTATGCGCACCTTTCTACGCAGTCCACGTATTATGCGTATCGTTATAAGTGGTCGGTGTCCGTATCTTTCCACGTGCGTATGTGTATGGGCGGTCCCTGTGTGTGTGGTTATCTTTCCAGGCGGTCGCTGGTGGGTCGTTATCTTTCCAGGCGGTCCCTGTGTGTGTGGTTATCTTTCCAGGCGGTCGCTGTGTGTGGGTTATCTTTCCAGGCGGTTCCTGTGTGTGGTTATCTGTCCAGGCGGTTCCTGTGTTGTGGTTATCTTTCCAGGCGGTTCCTGTGTGTGGTTATCTGTCAGGCGGTTCCTGTGTGTGGTATCTTTCAGGGCGGTTCTGTGGTGGTTATCTGTCCAGGGCGGTTCCTGTGTGTGGTTATCTTTTCAGGCGGTCTGTGTGTGGTTATCTGTCCAGGCGGTTCCTGTGTGTGGTTATCTTTTCAAGGCGGTCGCTGTGTGTGGTTATCTGTCAGGACGGTTCCTGTGTGTGGTTATCTGCAGACAGGGGAAGATTGAAGACGACAGAGCACAGCTAAAACGATCATACGAGTCTAAGAATGGAATTGGAACATAAAGCTATACAAGAGAAGAAGAAAACTCCAAAATATATTTTCGACATGTACAAAATCAAAATGAAAAACCTCCATCTGTATTGGNGAAAGAAACATTGATTATGACTTTGGACTATCTAATGCAGTTATTAGAAACATACAAATAAAGAACTTAATTCAGATTTAGAAGAACTAAGAAATGCCCAGAGACCTGAAAGCTGCAGTATTAAAAGTTATGACAAGTTTTGTAATAATAGGTATTTGTATGGTCAGCACAGTAACCGAACCAGGCAATGTGATGTAGTCATTGCACGAATTCGCCTTGGCTATAACACATCTGGCAGGTTTGGTGAGGCTGAGCCACTACCAGAATACTCAGATTGTAAACTCTGTGATAACCTTTAATGCATTCACTAGAACACTACATTGATGAATGTGAAACCGTAAAGGCTTTAGACCTCCTGGCCTCTTGTACCACCAACTGTGTAACTACTTATTGACTCAGGTGTTCTGGACGACATCCTAACAATTTACCCAAAATTTGCTTGTCCATTTTAAAGAATGAAGAACAATTTTTATCTATATTACTTCTAAGCTGCATCACTTATGAACCCATCCCTGCCCTTGTGTGCAGTGCACAATAGAAAGTTGTTTTCACATATCCATATATTAAAAACATTGATTGTAACCATGATATATATTTGCTTCAGCCTACAGTTTAGACCTATTGTCTTATGTATGACCCTCTGTCCTGCGTGACAGTGAATACCAGCATTATCCTCACCTTAATCAGACTATCAAAATCCTCAGATTAGGCAAAATTGTAATTAATTTTGTCAATAAAGATGTTAATAATAATAATCTTGGCTGTGGTGGGTATGTGGGCCTGCGGGCCGCTCCAAGCAACAGCCTAGTGGACCAAACTCTCACAAGTCAAGCCTGGCCTCGCCGGGCTTGGGGAGTAGAAGAACTCCCAGAACCCCATCAACCAGGAATCAACCAGGTACCTTTGGTTACTAAAGCATTCCACGTTCTCATGTTAGCCGTGGAAGTGATTTGTGTAAGTAGTATCCCTACCAAGACTTATTGGAAGACCAGATGCTTTTTGTAATGAGGTTTAAGGGTAACGACTAATGTTAAGACAATCGACTTGAGAATGGTCCAGGACGGACCGAAACGTCGTCGTCCCTTCATTTTCTAGTGTGTGGATTGGTCAACAAGTAATGTTAAGAGACCAGCAGTGTGGCCGGGGTGCTGCCAGATGGACGGGCAGAAGCCTCAGGAAGTGTTCTACAACGGCCACATCCGGCCGATGAGCGGGATGAGAAGACACGGCTCCTGAATCGCTCCTTGCTGGCCAACGAAGCTGCTCGAATATCACCCAAGCTCCAGACGAGGCCAGCCTTGACGGCTCCATCCGGCCACAGCACCCTCCAGGGTCCGCCTTGTGGCCGGCTCTGGTGGCTCCATCCGGCTTCAGATCTCAGGTTTAAGTTTATGATAAATAAATTCCAACATGGACAGTGATAAATAAATACATTCAATGCAGTTCAACGTTTATTGATGCTTCGTCCATCATGTTTTGCACCTGTTCATCCGGCAGTTCATTATAGCCGTTCACTACAAAGTGCCTGACGTGCTAAGTGCCTCTAATGCTTTCACAAGGTGCCTGACCTACAAAGTGCCTCTACTGGTCTCACATGGTGCCTCCACTGCTCACAGTGCCTCTACTGCACACACAGTGCCTCTACTGCTCACACATAGTGCCTTCACTGCTCATACACAGTGCCTCTACTGCTATCACATAGTGCCTGACGTACTCTTGAGAGCAGTAGAGGACCTGTGTGTGTACACCGCAGCTGCGGGTACGTCTCTCGTCGTACATCATTCTTGGCGAGTTACCAACACTACCTTCACTAACATCACCGACGTGGCCTCTCTTATTCTGAAGGATAGATTCTTGAGGTTATCTTAAGATGATTTCGGGGGCTTAGCATCCCCGCGGCCCGGTCCTCGACCAGGCCTCCCTTTGTTACACACTCCAGGAAGCAGCCCGTAGCAGCTGTCTAACTCCCCGGTACCTATTTACTGCTAGGTAACAGGGTAATCAGGGGAAAGAAACATTTTGCCCATTTGTCTCCGCCTCCACCGGGGGATCGAACCCGGAACCTCAGGACTACGAATCGGAAGCACTGTCCACTCAGCTGTCAGGCGCCCAGGACCATAATATAATCCTCACCATTTTCCTGGACTGACACCCTCGTTTTGTTTCTACTCCCTCTCCCCTCCCCCCTCCACCTCCTCCCCCCAGCCCTAGGGGGTGCCACTGGAAAGCAGGCCTGGGGTAGGTCTGGGGTAGGTCTGAGGTAGGCCTGGGGTAGGCCTGAGGTAGGCCTGGGGTAGGTCTGAGGTAGGCCTGGGGTAGGCCTGAGGTAGGCCTGGGGTAGGTCTGAGGTAGGCCTGGGGTAGGCCTGAGGGGGCGACACATGGCTCCTGGAGGAGGACACACGAGTCACCAGCGCCGTCGCCCCCTGACCTCTCCTCCTCCATTGTCCTGTCGTGTGTGACTGATGTTGCCCTCAGCTACACCCAATACCCAGGCGACCATCACTGCCACCCCCCCCCTCCCCCGTGGGGCTGCCATACTTCACGATAACCCTAAATCCTCCCATGAACCCTAACATGACACATTCCACCTGCATGTCGTGGTCTAGGGGGTTAGCTCGGGGGCTTAATTACAATTATTACTTAACCTATACCGTTGATAGGTTAAGTAATAATTGTAAATATGAAGCAATAAGATGCTTCTCTTAACATACTAAGAAGGTTAGGTGAGGTTGGTGTTTTCTATGAAGCTTTTCAAGGTAAACTAAAATATTCACAATCAATTACTATGTCACATATGCACTTATTAAATAAGCCAATATTGACTGTAAGCAAGTGCGAGAACGGGTTGCGGGGGCAACTCATGCCTCCTACTGATGCTCTCAGATTTCCCCTATCTTGAGGTTATCTTGAGATGATTTCGGGGGCTTAGCATCCCCGCGGCCCGGTCCTAGACCAGGCCTCCTTTTTTGTTTTTAAAATTATTTTTTTTACACCACAATTTTTTTAAGTTCCTCACCAAATTACAAAGTTCTAAAAAAATAATAATTCATAATGTTAGTCCAAATTTAAATTGGAAAAAAAACACTTGAATGTACTCACCTAATTGTACTCACCTAATTGTGCTTGCGGGGGTTGAGCTTTGGCTCTTTGGTCCCGCCTCTCAACTGTCAATCAACTGGTGTACAGATTCCTGAGCCTACTGGGCTCTATCATATCTACATTGGAGGCTGACTCCATACATGACTGTGTATGGAGTCAGCCTCCACCACATCACATCACATCACCACATGTACTTACCTAGTTGTGCTTGGGTGGGTTGAGCTCTGGCTCTTTGGCCCCCAAGCCGGGCTTGAGAAGTAGAAGAACTCCCAAAACCCTCTCCAGGTCAATTTCAATAACGACCACCATAAATAAATGTCAACGACTGACTCTTAAATCGTATATCATTCTTTTCCTCACGTTCGAAGCGCAATTCTCAAGATGCTTCACCCACGAGCTGGAAATCTTAAGTAATTGACGACGGAACTAAAAACGCCTTACCTAACAAAATAGCTCAAGTCTTATAATACACAAATCATCCTAAATAATATTATGCATTTTATTGTGGAAAAAAATTACGGTTATGTATTACACCATTTGTAAAACAAATTCAAGTCTGCACCTTGGAAGACATCCACCACATGGCCGAGCCCGGCATGGAGGATGTGCTGGATGCTGCAAGATCTTCCAGTCATCCGCACGCTCATCCATCAACCCATCCTCGGAATATATAGACTCACAACCTGAATAATCATTATAATTTCCATTTCAGCAAAAGTATAGTTTTTGGAAGTTCAAAAAACTATAATTTTGCTCAAATGAAAATTATAATGATTATTCAGGTTGTGAATAGTTTGACCTAAGGTAGGTTAAGTTTATAGTGTTTTGGTTGTGGTGGCAATTGACGATCAACTCGTCCTCATACTCTAGGCTGGTTAAAGCAGCGGCTGTCCTCCCCAGACGCACTCATCAATTTTTAGCATGGAAACTCTTGAACAGTGTTCAAGAGAGAACTGGATAAGCACCTCCAAAGGATACCTGATCAACCAGGCTGTGATTCATACGTCAGGCTGCGAGCAGCCGCTTCCAACAGCCTGGTTGACCAGTCCAGCAACGAGGAGGCCTGGTCGACGACCGGGCCGCGGGGACGCCAAGCCCCGGAAACACTCCAAGGTAACTCCAAAGTAAGGTGACGAAGACAACACCATAGTGACATCAACAACACACACCAACACCACCATAGTGACATCAACAACACACACCAACACCACCATAGTGACATCAACAACACACACCAACACCACCATAGTGACATCAACAACATACACCCAAAGCCTGGCTTTGCAGAGTCATAGAAGCACACTATTGGACTTTTAAGTAGTTTACAATATCGTAAACAACTTGCATCTTAAGTCCAATTGTGTATGCCGACGGCGACGAGTTGAAGGCATGCCACAGGCTCATTAAGGAAGCATAAGGCACATCCTGGAGGCGAGGATGTATGGGTGCTCTCAGGCACATCCTGGAGGCAAGGATGTATGGGTGCTCTCAGGGACATCCTGGAGGCAAGGATGTATGGGTGCTCTCAGGCACATCCTGGAGGCAAGGATGTATGGGTGCTCTCAGGCACATCCTGGAGACAAGGATGTATGGGTGCTCTCAGGCACATCCTGGAGACAAGGATGTATGGGTGCTCTCAGGCACATCCTGGAGGCGAGGATGTATGGGTGCTCTCAGGCACATCCTGGAGGCGAGGATGTATGGGTGCTCTCAGGCACATCCTGGAGGCGAGGATGTATGGGTGTTCTCAGGCACATCCTGGAGGCGAGGATGTATGGGTGCTCTCAGGCACATCCTGGAGGCGAGGATGTATGGGTGCTCTCAGGCACATCCTGGAGACAAGGATGTATGGGTGCTCTCAGGCACATCCTGGAGGCGAGGATGTATGGGTGCTCTCAGGCACATCCTGGAGACAAGGATGTATGGGTGCTCTCAAGCACATCCTGGAGGCGAGGATGTATGGGTGCTCTCAGGCACATCCTGGAGGCGAGGATGTATGGGTGCTCTCAGGCACATCCTGGAGACAAGGATGTATGGGTGCTCTCAGGCACATCCTGGAGGCGAGGATGTATGGGTGCTCTCAGGCACATCCTGGAGACAAGGATGTATGGGTGCTCTCAGGGACATCCTGGAGGCAAGGATGTATGGGTGCTCTCAGGGACATCCTGGAGGCAAGGATGTATGGGTGCTCTCAGGGACATCCTGGAGGCAAGGATGTATGGGTGCTCTCAGGGACATCCTGGAGGCAAGGATGTATGGGTGCTCTCAGGGACATCCTGGAGGCAAGGATGTATGGGTGCTCTCAGGGACATCCTGGAAGCAAGGATGTATGGGTGCTCTCAGGGACATCCTGGAGGCAAGGATGTATGGGTGCTCTCAGGGACATCCTGGAGGCAAGGATGTATGGGTGCTCTCAGGGACATCCTGGAGGCAAGGATGTATGGGTGCTCTCAGGGACATCCTGGAGGCAAGGATGTATGGGTGCTCTCAGGCACATCCTGGAGGCAAGGATGTATGGGTGCTCTCAGGGACATCCTGGAGGCAAGGATGTATGGGTGCTCTCAGGGGGAGCAGCAGCAGCAGCCCTCGACAACGGGAACACGAGCAAGTTACTGAACCCGGAACGCAGAGATCACGCCATGGGGGAGAATTGATCAACACAGCGATGTCTGAGAGAGAGAGAGAGAGAGAGAGAGAGAGAGAGAGAGAGAGAGAGAGAGAGAGAGAGAGAGAGATATATATATAGTCTTGAAGTGGGTAGAATTCTACCCACTTCAAGACTCGGCACCAATTTAGAAGCATCAAGAAATATGGGCCAATAGGCCCTATGCAGTTACTTCCATTCTTCCCTTTAACTTACAAAATATTATACCCATTGTTTCGTGTTCTGTGTTTTCACCTCATCCAAAACTGTTGTAACATATCACCTCACCCAAATGCAGGTATAAAATCGAAGCTGTTTTAAAACTCTGTTCAGTTATAGTTGTGTGTGTGTAAACTAAAGTCTTTGAAAATGTAATAAGTTTTACGAAACGCGTTCAAGTGTCGCGTCAGACTAGAAATAAAAATGAATTTTGGAGAATTGTTTTTTTTTTCTTATATTCTTTTTCACTGTTGATGGTAACTG
>WNGS01164858.1:2990598-3004228 GCA_020271785.1 Procambarus virginalis | reverse complement strand
GTGGTGTGTGTGTGTGTGTGTACTCACCTATTTGTACTCACCTATTTGTGCTTGCGGGGGTGAGCTTTGGCTCTTTGGTCCCGCCTCTCAACTGTCAATCAACTGGTGTACAGATTCCCGAGCCTACTGGGCTCTATCATATCTACCCTTGAAACTGTGTATGGAGTCAGCCTCCACCACATCACTGCCTAATGCATTCCATCCGTTAACTACTCTGACACTGAAAAAGTTCCTTCTAACGTCTCTGTGGCTCATGTGGGTACTCAGTTTCCACCTGTGTCCCCTTGTTCGCGTCCCCCCAGTGTTGAATAGTTTGTCCTTGTCTACCCGGTCGATTCCTCTGAGGATTTTGTAGGTTGTGATCATATCTCCCCTTACTCTTCTGTCTTCCAGTGTCGTAAGGTGCATTTCCCGCAGCCTTTCCTCGTAACTCATGCCTCTTAGTTCTGGGACTAGTCTAGTGGCATACCTTTGGACTTTTTCCAGCTTCGTCTTGTGCTTGACAAGGTACGGGCTCCATGCTGGGGCTGCATACTCCAGGATTGGTCTTACATATGTGGTGTACAAGATTCTGAATGATTCCTTACACAGGTTCCTGAACGCTGTTCTGATGTTAGCCAGCCTCGCATATGCCGCAGATGTTATCCTTTTTATGTGGGCTTCAGGAGACAGGTTTGGTGTGATATCAACTCCTAGATCTTTCTCTCTGTCCGTTTCATTAAGTACTTCATCTCCTATTCTGTATCCTGTGTCTGGCCTCCTGTTTCCACTGCCTAGTTTCATTACTTTGCATTTACTCGGGTTGAACTTCAACAGCCATTTGTTGGACCATTCACTCAGTCTGTCTAGGTCGTCTTGTAGCCTCCTACTATCGTCCTCAGTTTCAATCCTCCTCATAATTTTTGCATCATCGGCAAACATTGAGAGAAACGATTCTATACCCTCTGGGAGATCATTTACATATATCAGAAACAGTATAGGTCCAAGGACTGACCCCTGCGGGACTCCACTCGTAACGTCTCGCCAATCTGAGACCTCACCCCTCACACTGACTCTTTGTCTCCTGTTGCTTAGGTACTCCTGTATCCAACGGAGTACCTTCCCTTTCACTCCAGCCTGCATCTCCAGCTTTTTCACTAGCCTCTTGTGTGGCACTGTATCAAAGGCTTTCTGACAATCCAAAAATATGCAGTCTGCCCACCCTTCTCTTTCTTGCCTTATTTTTGTTGCCTGGTCGTAGAATTCAAGTAACCCTGTGAGGCAGGACCTGCCATCCCTGAATCCATGTTGGTGCTGTGTTACAAAGTTCTTTCGCTCCAGGTGCTCCACTAGCTTTCTTCGCACAATCTTCTCCATCAGCTTGCATGGTATGCAGGTTAGGGACACTGGCCTGTAATTCAGTGCCTCCTGTCTATCCCCTTTCTTGTATATCGGGACTACATTAGCTGCTTTCCAAATTTCTGGCAGTTCCCCTGTTGCCAGAGATTTGTTATACACTATGGAGAGTGGTAGGCACAGTTCTTCTGCTCCTTAAGTATCCAAGGGGAGATTCCATCTGGGCCTATAGCCTTTGTCACATCCAACTCTAGTAAACACTTTTTTACTTCCCCGCTTGTAATCTCAAACTCTTCCAGTGGTTCCTGGTTAGCTATCCCCTCTCTTAACTCTGGGATTTCTCCTTGTTCTAGGGTGAAGACCTCTTGGAATTTCTTATTCAGTTCCTCACATACTTCCTTGTCGTTTGTAGTGAATCCTTCTGCCCCTATCCTTAATTTCATAACCTGTTCCTTTACTGTTGTTTTTCTCCTGATGTGGCTATGCAGCAATTTAGGCCGAGTCTTTGCCTCACACATCCTCACTGTGGTGTGTGTGTGTGTGTGTGTGTGTGTGTGTTGTGTGTGTGTGTGTGTGTTGTGTTGTGTGTGTGGTGTGTGTGTGGTGTGTGTGTGTGTGTGTGTGTTGTGTGTGGTGTGTGGTGTGTGTGGTGTGTGGTGTGTGGTGTGTGTCTGTCTGTGTGTGTTTTGTGTGTGTCTGTCTGTGTCTGTCTGTCTGTCTGTCTGTGTCTGTCTGTCTGTGTCTGTCTGTCCTGTGTCTGTCTGTGTCTGTCTGTCTGTGTCTGTCTGTCTGTGTCTGTCTGTCTGTGTCTGTCTGTCTGTGTCTGTCTGTCTGTGTCTGTCTGTCTGTGTCTGTCTGTCTGTGTCTGTCTGTCTGTGTCTGTCTGTCTGTGTCTGTCTGTCTGTGTCTGTCTGTCTGTGTCTGTCTGTCTGTGTCTGTCTGTCTGTGTCTGTCTGTCTGTGTCTGTCTGCCTGTGTCTGTCTCTGTGTTTGTCTGTGTCTGTCTGTCTGTCTGTCTGTCTGTGTCTGTCTGCTATTACTCTATTTTTGCTGTGTAACTATGAGCTGTACACACTGTGTGGTAGTGAATATGAGCACCATCCTCACTGTCCAGTGTTGCAGTGAATACGAGCACCATCCTCACTGCAATAGGTACCTGACTGAATTACTGTGTTTAGGCAAACTGTATATCAATCGTTTACCAAATTACGTTGTTAACATCATAATTTCCTTCAAACATGATGATTTCAAGAGGTTTCTCTTCCTCGTTCTCCGAAACTCACCGCGTTTCAGTCCTCACTATTTAGATCCAAACAGCTCTTGATGATCTGGAAGCAAGTAAAGTGTGTCGTCTGAGTATCAAAACTGCGTTTAAAAATTCTTCCTCTTTACCCAACCTTACACCGAGACAGCTTTCGGGTTCTCCCGAACAGTTTTTTTCGCGAGAGCGAGACACCACTATGCCACAAAAGCTTCATTCTCTCTACCGCAATGGTTCACGATTATTATTATTATCGCTAACTATTATCGCTAATTATACTGTTCGTCCAGAATCATTTTTTTGCAGTGTGCGTGTTACGACAGTGACAGGTGAAGGCTTCAGGCCCTTGGTGACGCCGGGGCCACATGATTGATGGATGGATGGAGATGAGCCCCCCCCCCCCCCAAGAAGTGGCACGGGCGTGAGTAGCCCGGAGGTGGTGGTAGATGTGTGGAGTGAATGTGATACTCTTCAAGACGCTAGTGCTTTCTAGAGTGGAGTACTGTTGCACAATGAATTTCTTTCAAAGGTGGAGAAATTGCTGACCTGGAGAACGTGCAGAGATCCTTTACTGCTAGAATCCACTCGGTAAAACATCTAAACTATTGGGACCGACTAAAAGGCCTAAATCTGTATTCTCTTGAGCGCAGGCGGGAGAGATATATAATAATATACACATGGAAAATATTAGAGGGGCTGGTCCCAAACCTGCACACAGAAATAACACCACATGAGACCAGGAGGCATGGCAGGATGTGCAGAATACCCCCGTTGAAGAGCAGAGGTGCAACTGGTACTCTGAGAGAGAACTATCAACATCAGAGGCCCGAGACTGTTCAACACGCTCCCGCTACACATAAGGGGCATAACTGGCCGACCGCTCACAGTGTTCAAGAGAGAACTTTATAAAGGATAAAGGATACGTGATCAACCAGGCTTTGACTCATACGTCAGGCTGCGAGCAGCCGCATCCAACAGCCTGACTGACCAGCCCAGCAACCAGGAGGCCTGGTCGACAACCGGGCCGCGGGGTTGCTAAGCCCCGAAACCATCTCAATGTAACCTCGCCACCGTGCCCCTTCCCTCTCCTCCCCTTCTCTTTCTCTCGCCTTACACACTTGTTGGCTTCTTCCCTTCCTGTGCTCTTCATCTCCTTCACTTGCCTTCTCTTCCCATCCACCTCCCCAGACCACCATTACCCTGTCTCTCATACCCCGCCGCTGCCTTGCTCCTGCTCGGCTTAATTAAGTTAATACCTCGCCACTGTGTCTGTGTCCCCTAAGGTCTCTGTGACGTTTTGTTCATGTAATTTCCACTCCGCAGGTCATTATTTACCCCTCCTCGACCCCTCCCTCTATACATCCCCCCCCCCCCAGCAGGTGCTGCTGCCGCCGCTACCAACATCACCACCTCCAGACTATCGCTTCACCACCATCTCACCACCACCACCACCTCACCACCATCTCACCACCACCACCACCTCACCACCATCTCGCCGCCACCACCACCTCACCACCATCTCGCCGCCACCACCACCTCACCACCATCTCGCCGCCACCACCACCTCACCACCATCTTGCCGCCGCCACCACCACCTCACCACCATCTCACCAGCACCACCACCACCTCACCACCGGCCACAAGCACCAGCTCGCCACCGTGGAGCCCACCCACAAGCCACACCCTTCCAGCCCTGACCTATAATTCACGTCCCAACAAGTGTTCAGGAACCAGAATGCACCAAGTAAGGGCACAGCTGGTCAGGGCTCACAACACACGGTGCAAATCAGAAGGAATCGATGCCAGCCATATGCCGTACTCGCATGGTTAGTACAGCATGGTGAATGAAAGGCTGGCTTACATTATGGCTGCCATCAGCAACCTGTGTAAGGAATCATTCCGAACCTTGTACACCACATATGTAAGGTCAATCCTGGAGTATGCGGCCCCAGCATGGAGCCCGTACCTTGTCACGCACAAGACGAAGCTGGGAAAAGTTTAGAGGTATGCCACTAGGCTAGTCCCAGAACTTGAGGCTTTAAGAAGACCTGGACAAACTGAAGGAATGGTTTAACAAATGGCTGTTAGAGTTTAACCAAAGCAAATGTGAAGTTATAAAGATAGGTGTAGTTAGCAGGAGGCCTGATACAAGGTATTATTTGGGAGATGAAATTCTTCAAGAATCAAAGAGAGAAGAACCTGGGGTTAATATCACGCCAGACCTGTCCCCCGAAGCCCATATCAAGAGGATATCATCAGCGGCATATGCCAGGTTGGCCAACATAAGAACTGCCTTTGGAAACTTGTGTAGGGAATAATTCAGAACCTTGTATGCCACATATGTTAGGCCAATCCTGGAGTATGCAGCTGCAGCATGGAGTCCATATCTGGCCAAGTATAAGACAAAGTTGAAGAAGGGTTCCGAAGTCTGCCACCAGACTAGTACCCAAACTGAGGAGTATGAGCAACGAGATGAGACTACGGAAATTAAACCTCACGTTGCTAGAAGACAGAAAAGTTAGGGGAAAACATGATCCCCATTTACAAGATTTACAGAGGAATAGATAGGGTAGATCAAGACAGTTAATATAACACAAGGGGCACGCACACTAGGGGACACAGGTGGAAATTGAGTGCCCAAATGAGCCACAGAGACATTGAAAAAAATTAAGTGTCAGAGTGGTTAACAAATGGAATGCATTAGGCAGTGATGTGGTGGAGGCTGACTCCATACACAGCTTCAATTGGAGATATGACAGAACCTTACCTACCTTGTGGTTACCTTGTGATGATTTTTGGAACACATTTTATCGTGTTCTTTAGAGGTAAGGTCTTCAGACATGACTGCACCCAAATCCTTTACATTGCTTTTTCGTTCTATATTATGATTTGACTGAGTTTTGTACGTGGTTTCTATTTTTATATTTTTATTTTTTCGTAGCGCAAGAGCTGCAACTTATCTTCATTAAATACCATATTATTTTCTGTAGCCCATTGAAAGATCTGATTTACATCTGATTCGAGGTTTGCTGTGCTCTCTATGTTGTCTACTCTCATAAAAATCCTAGTGTCATCTGCAGCACTATAGAATGTGTCCTTGTCTATGTCTCATATAAGGATGAGAAAAAGTACTGGAGCAAGCACAGTACCCTGGGGGACTGAGCTCTTCACGGTTGATGGTCCTGATTATATTTTATTGACTATTACACATTGGGTTTTGTTATCCAGGAAATTAAAGATCCATCTGCCTATTTTTCCTGTAATTCCTTTTGAACGCATTTTATGTGCAATAACACCACGGTCACATTTGTCAAAGGCTTTTGCGAAATCTGTGTAAATTACATCAGCGTTTTGTTTGCCTTCCATGGCATCTAATGCCATGTCATAGTGGTCCAGCAACTGTGACAGGCAAGAGCGCCCTGTTCTGAAACCATGTTGTCCGGGGTTATGGAGATGCTGTGATTCCATGTATTTTGTGATCTTACTTCTTAGCACTCTTTCAAAGGTTTTTATGATGTGTGTGATGATAGTGCTATCAGTCTGTAATTGTTTGCCTCTGCCTTATTTCCTTGTTTATGGAGTGGTGCTATCTATGCTGTTTTTAGTATGTCAGATTATGTGCCTCTGTATCCTTTACACCACCGCCCACGGGATGGTATGGGGTGCATAATAAAGAAAGAAATTGAATTTAGTATGTCAGGGATAATGCCAGTATCTAGGCTTTGTCTCCAAAGAATGTGTTCCTGCGACAGTGGTTTTACTCTACAGTTCTTGATGAATATGGAGTTCCAAGAATCAGAGCCTGGTGCAGAGTGCATAGGCATACTGTCTATGGCTTCTTCAAAATCCAGTGAGGATAGGGTGACGTCTGATATATGATTTGATGTTGATATCACATCAATGAAAAATTAATTTGGGTTATCAATCTTTAATGTGTTTAGTGGCTCGCTGAAATCAGAGTCGTACTAATTCCTCAGTATTTCACTCATTTCTTTGTTGGCATCTGTGAAAGTAGGCTGAAGAATCTTTACACCAGTTGATTGACAGTTGAGAGGAGGGACCAAAGAGCCGAAGCTCAACCCCGCAAGCACAACTAGGTGAGTACAGAGACTTGCCCAGGGTTTGAAGGGGGATGAGCGGGTCCCTTACCCCAGTCTCTCATACGGCCCATCAGAGCCCCATCTCGCAGCAAACGCGGCCCATCAGAGCCCCATCTCCCAGCTCACGCGGCCCATCAGAGCCCCATCTCCCAGCTCACGCGGCCATCAGAGCGCCATCTTCCAGCTCACGCGGCCCATCAGAGCCCCATCTCCAAGCTCACGCGGCCCATCAGAGCCCCATCTCCCAGCTCACGCGGCCCATCAGAGCCCCATCTCCCAGCTCACGCGGCCCATCAGAGCCCCATCTCCCAGCTCACGTGGCCTATCAGAGCCACAGCTCACGCGGCCCATCAGAGCTCCATCTCCCAGCTCACGCGGCCCATCAGAGCCCCATCTTCCAGCTCACGTGGCCCATCAGAGCCCCATCTCCCAGCACACACGGCCCATCAGAGCCCCATCTCCCAGCACACGCGGCCCATCAGAGCCCCACCTCCCAGCACACGTGGCCCATCAGAGCCCCATCTCCCAGCTCATGTGGCCCACCAGAGCCCCATCTCCCATCTCCTGCGCCCCATCTCCCAGCTCACGTGGCCCATCAGAGCCCCATCTCCCAGCTCACGCAGCCCATCAGAGCCCCATCTCACGCGGCCCATCAGAGCTCCATCTCCCAGCACACGCGGCCCTGGGACCCGGATGCCCAGCATCAGCCTCGCCAAGGCAGCCTAACCAACCCACCGTAACGTTCAATAACTTATCGTAGAACATCCTTTTAACGTTCCAGTTTTATTACCGGTGACATTCCGTAAAATTATATCAATATTACGAGTGAAATAGTTGAGGTGATGTTGCTGTTCCCAGCCAGAGGGCGCGTCTACCAGAGTACCTCCAGGGCGTACCTGGGAAGGTACCAGTCTACCTGGCGTACCTGGGAAGGTACCAGTCTACCTGGCGTACCTGGGAAGGTACCAGTCTACCTGGCGTACTTGGGAAGGTACCAGTCTACCTGGCGTACCTGGGAAAGTACCAGTCTACCTGGCGTACTTGGAAAGGTACCAGTCTACCTGGCGTACTTGGGAAGCTACCAGTCTACCTGGCGTACCTGGGAAGCTACCAGTCTACCTGGCGTACCTGGCAAGGTACCAGTCTACCTGGCGTACCTGGCAAGGTACCAGTCTACCTGGCGTACCTGGCAAGGTACCAGTCTACCTGGCGTAACTGGGACGATCCCTAGGTAGGTACCAGTGTACCTACCAGGTCTCATCAGCCATCTTCGGACACACAGCCACCGACCTCCAACCTGGTATTAATTAAGTCATCGTCATCTTCGACTCTGAAAACCGAACATTATACCTGGCGGCGTCACCGAACGCAGGAATGTGCGAGGTCACGGAGCGTGTCCCTTCGAAGCGACGCACGGCATCGCTGCTCTTCATTTCATCACGTGACGGTAAAACAACGGATAAATATATATATATATATATATATATATATATATATATATATATATATATATATATATATATATATATATATATATATATAACACGCCAAGGTCAGCGACATGAAGGGAAGGTTTGGGGCGGCGGAGGCGTCGTGCGGTTGACCAAGCGTGGCATCTCTGGATTCCCGCCACATGACTCACGGGGGCTCTTGTCCTTGTGAATTAACGTAGTGAAATGTATTTCTCAGCGCGACCCGTCCTCCTTATATAGAGCGTCGCATTTTGACGTATACTCTGCCTAAGGGCAAAAGTCGTCACGCTGGATAATGATAGCGGCTCGCGAAATCTCACCACAAGACACCACAGTCTCCGTGGTGTAGTGGTAAGACACTCGCCTGGCGTTCCGCGAGCGCTATGTCATGGGTTCGTATCCTGGCCGGGGAGGATTTACTGGGCGCAATTCCTTAACTGTAGCCTCTGTTTAACGCAACAGTAAAATGTGTACTTGGATGAAAAAACGATTCTTCGCGGCAGGGGATCGTATTCCAGGGACCTGCCCGAAACGCTACGCGTACTAGTGGCTGTACAAGAATGTAACAACTCTTGTATATATCTCAAAAAAAAAAAAAAATTGACACACTGGCCCGTTTTCTGTTTTGGGTCCTCTAGTAGGTGAGGTTAAGGGCACGTTAGAACGACTGTGTCTTGTACGTTGGAAACCTTAGGAGGATGTGCTCGAGTGACGTGCCCAACAGTTCTTTAATTCCATACCCTCGCTCTTGAGCGTGGGGACGAATGCCAACCTGATGAACAACCCAGCGGGTTTTCTTCCTATTGGGGAGTGTTGTACATGCTGCTATGGCGGTGTGTCCACTCACGATGAGTGGCGCTGTCCAATAAACTCGCCCCTCGGGGCAAAATTTAAAATGCCGTTTCCATTTAGGTTACAAACTGGAAGTTTGCTCACAGTTCTCGACTGGTCCACATCTCTTGGCTGTGGTGGGTATGTGGGCCTGCGGGCCGCTCCAAGCAACAGCCTAGTGGACCAAACTCTCACAAGTCAAGCCTGGCCTCGGGCCGGGCTTGGGGAGTAGAAGAACTCCCAGAACCCCATCAACCAGGAATCAACCAGGTACCTTTGGTTACTAAAGCATTCCACGTTCTCATGTTAGCGTGGAAGTGATTTTTGTAAGTAGTATCCCTACCAAGACTTATTTGGAAGACCAGATGCTTTTTGTAATGAGGTTCAAGGGTAACGACTAATGTTAAGACAATCGACTTGAGAATGGTCCAGGACGGACCGAAACGTCGTCGTCCCTTCATTTTCTAGTGTGTGGATTGGTCAACAAGTAATGTTAAGAGACCAGCAGTGTGGCCGGGGTGCTGCCAGATGGACGGGCAGAAGCCTGAGGAAGTGTTCTACAACGGCCACATCCGGCCGATGAGCGGGATGAGAAGACACGGCTCCTGAATCGCTCCTTGCTGGCCAACGAAGCTGCTCGAATATCACCCAAGCTCCAGACGAGGCCAGCCTTGACGGCTCCATCCGGCCACAGCACCCTCCAGGGTCCGCCTTGTGGCCGGCTCTGGTGGCTCCATCCGGCTTCAGATCTCAGGTTTAAGTTTATGATAAATAAAATTCCAACATGGACAGTGATAAATAAATACATTCAATGCAGTTCAACGTTTATTGATGCTTCGTCTATCATGTTTTGCACCTGTTCACCCGGCAGTTCATTATAGCCGTTCACTACAAAGTGCCTGACGTGCTAAGTGCCTCCACTGCTCTCACAAGGTGCCTCTACTGCTTTCACAAGGTGCCTGACCTACAAAGTGCCTCTACTGGTCTCACATGGTGCCTCCACTGCTCACAGTGCCTCTACTGCTCACACAGTGCCTCTACTGCTATCACATAGTGCCTGACGTACTCTTGAGAGCAGTAGAGGACCTGTGTGTGTACACCGCAGCTGCGGGTACGTCTCTCGTCGTACGTCAGTCTTGGCGAGTTACCAACACTACCTTCACTAACATCACCGACGTGGCCTCTCTTATTCTGAAGGATAAGATTCTTGAGGTTATCTTAAGATGATTTCGGGGGCTTAGCATCCCCGCGGCCCGGTCCTCGACCAGGCCTCCTTTTGTTACACACTCCCAGGAAGCAGCCCGTAGCAGCTGTCTAACTCCCCGGTACCTATTTACTGCTAGGTAACGGGTAATCAGGGGGAAAGAAACATTTTGCCCATTTTCTCCGCCTCCACCGGGGATCGAACCCGGAACCTCAGGACTACGAATCGGAAGCACTGTCCCACTCAGCTGTCAGGCGCCCAGGANCAGTCAACCCCCTGAACCACTTCAGTCACCCCCCCCTGAACCACTTCAGTCAACCCCCTGAACCACTTCAGTCAACCCCCCCCTGAACCACTTCAGTCAACCCCCTGAACCACTTCAGTCAACCCCCTGGCCGGCCTCTCATACGATATTCAAAAGAAAAATTTGATAAACACCTCCAAATGACACTGATCAACCGGGCTATGATTCCAACGTGTCTTCTCGCTTAACACATCGCACTGTGTCTCGCAAACAATTCCAACGTCAAATAAGATGTACTAAAAATTCATTGAACCTCGCAAAATTGACGTTATCTCCCCCCCTCCCCCTCCACCCCCCCCCCCGGTTCCTCTCGTGTGGTCCTCGGTTAAATTACGATTCGGGCAATTGCGTACACCATTTTTGCGACGTTGGGAACGCCCGAGAGAACGGGTTGATGGTTCATAAGTCGGACTTCGAGCAGCTGCAGTTAAAACAGCCTGAATGACCAGACTACCAACCAGGAGGCCTGATGAGAGACCGGGGCCCGCTGGGACATTGATCCACGTAAGCAACACAAGGTTGGTATGGTAGGGTGAGCAAGACCAAACACATCTTCTCTCCTCCGTCTTGGGGGGAGGCATAATGATGAGAGAGAAAACGAGAGAAGATGAAGGCTCGAGAGGAATAAGAGGGAAAGGGGGAGGAAGAGAATGAGGAGGACCAGGAGGGAGACGAGGGGGAGGAGGAAGGACAGGTGTGCACCCCATCATCCTCCTCCCCCTTCTCTCACCCCCTTCAAGGACACCAACCTCCTCGACATGATTAAAACTCGACCACAAGCACTGATCAAGGTCCATCAAGCACCTGGTTGATACCTGCTTGATGGGGTTCTGGGAGTTCTACTCCCCAGCCCGGCCCGAGGCCAGGCTTGACTTGTGAGAGTTTGGTCCACCAGGCTGTTGCTTGGAGCGGCCCGCAGGCCCACATACCCACCACAGCCCGGTTGGTCCGGCACTCCTTGGAGGAATAAATCTAGTTTCCTCTTGAAGATGTCCACGGTTGTTCCGGCAATATTTCTTATGCTCGCTGGGAGGATGTTGAATAACCGCGGACCTCTGATGTTTATACAGTGTTTTCTGATTGTGCCTATGGCACCCCTGCTCTTCACTGGTTCTATTCTGCATTTTCTTCCATACCGAGAGCAGGACTCCCATGCACGACAATCCGTTGTCACTGTCGCTATCAAGGATTGACAGTCAAATCCTCCAGGGATGAACAGGAGGCAGCGTGTACCAAATTAACTTGTCACACACGGTCTCAGCCCAGAATTAACGTTATCTTAAGGTTATCTTGAGATGATTTCGGGGCTTAGCGTCCCCGCGGCCCGGTCCTCGACCAGGCTTCCTTTTTTGTTACATACCCCAAGGAAGCAGTCCGTCGCAGCTGTCTAACTCCCAGGTACCTATTTACTGCTAGGTAACCAACCCGTCCTCTTAAAAATCTCACGCACGTACTATTTATTCAAATAATTGCCAATAGAATCTAAACACCTCACCTAACCTGCCTAGGCATAACTATACAACAAATTCTAGCAGGGGAAGGGAATTGTCAGGGGAAAGCGCCAAGCCATTATGAATATATAGCACTGGGAAGGGGTCAGGATAAGGATTTGGGATGGCGACGGGGAAAAGGAATGGTGCCCAACCACTTGGACGGTCGGTGATTGAGCCCCGACCTGAATGAAGCGAGACCGTCGCTCTACTGTCCAGTCCAAGTTGTTGGGCTAGACGGTAGAGGCTCGACTAATCTACCGCTTAGTAATTTGAAGACTAGACGGTAGAAAAAATTCTAGCAAATATTTTATTTTTTATAGAAAATACCACTTATGATTAAACTAAATTAAAATTAATGAATGCATCTTTAAGGGTCAGCTGCAGCTTGGACAGCATGCATAGACTGAGTATTACAGGATTTAGTGGTGCGTTCCGAGCCGTAGGCCTATAAGAAGAGCCTATAGTCTCATCCCCTTGCATAAAATGATGATCTCAACCCATTTACCTGCACCAGGTTGACGACAGTAACACGGAAGTACTGGCGAGGAACGTCACTCCACTGAGATGTATTTGCCTAAGGCTCTGGAGTAGTCATCAACACGCAGTCACAGCCGGAGTGAACCGCAAAACCAGGTAGGCAGTTTTTTTTCTACCACAGACGTGGCCACACATTTACAATGCTATCCAGCATATATAAATTTTCTCCTGTCCTCCATAGACAGGATTAGAGGTTTGTTGAACATATAGTTCAGTGATTTATTGGACAATCAACCAGAGAAGTTGGTTGTAGTGCTTAGTAGCGATGAAGGGTTGAGAACAGTATAATTCTCGTGCTCCTACCGTGGACACGTGAAGTTTAAACTGATTTGGGGATGACGAGAAGAATCGCCGCACTGTAATTGTTTAGTCTCGTGGTAGCTCAGAGAGGGAGTGACACTCGGTGACATTCAGTACGTGGACGCCTCGAGCTGTTGGTGGACGCAGCGTGCATACAGGCAAACGTTTGCTTTACAGGAGTTACCACATGTTGACACTTTTGTTTTCTCTCTTTATTAAACAATATATAATATAAAGATCATATATATATATCAATTTACAAGGGAAGTACTATATTACATATAGTTTATATAATTCTCAGTAAACCAATGTTTCATATCATCACAGAGCATGATCCTTAAACCCCAAACGTTATACTTGCTGAGTGATCTGTGGTCGGCCCGGAGGTGTATTTATATAGTGAATGCCAAGAGGAATGGTGCCACACAGGGCCATATAGTCCATGAACGCCAGAATCGACCGAGTAAACAAGGCGGTCGTGCAAGCACAAGGAGGGCAGCCTACTTGCAAGCAAGGACACGACGTTTGTTTGTCGTGGCAACAATCAAGGACTCAATGAATGCACAAAACTTTTAAAGTGAACTATGGTAAGACTCCCACCACCACCAACACCTCGAACCCCCTTGGTGTGTGTGTGTGTGTGTGTGTGTGTGTGTGTGTGTGTGTGTGTGTGTGTGTGTGTGTGTGTGTGTGTGTGTGTGTGTGTGTGTAACCAGGACTTTGTTTGGGAGGTAACTGACCTCTGTACATTGCTATGGATGATATGGTTGTTATTCGTGTATATTCATCAATAA
>WNGS01164858.1:2970966-2989598 GCA_020271785.1 Procambarus virginalis | reverse complement strand
GTCCGAGAAATTTACGAATTTCCGCGCTACCTCACTAATCGTGAAATCTCCTACTGTCGGCAGCCTACTAACGGGCCTACTTGTGTGTGTGTGTACTCACCTAGTTGTACTCACCTAGTTGTGCTTGCGGGGGTTGAGCTCTGGCTCTTTGGTCCCGCCTCTCAACCGTCAATCAACAGGTGTACAGTTTCCTGAGCCTATTGGCTCTATCATATCTACACTTGAAACTGTGTATGGAGTCAGCCTCCACCACATCGCTTCCTAATGCATTCCATTTGTCAACCACTCTGACACTAAAAAGTTCTTTCTAATATCTCTGTGGCTCATTTGGGCACTCAGTTTCCACCTGTGTCCCCTAGTGCGTGTGCCCCTTGTGTTAAACAGCCTGTCTTTATCAACCCTGTCGATTCCCCTGAGAATCTTGAATGTGGTGATCATGTCCCCCCTAACTCTTCTGTCTTCCAACGAAGTGAGGTTTAATTCCTGCAGTCGCTCCTCGTAGCTCATACCTCTCAGCTCGGGTACTAGTCTGGTGGCAAACCTTTGAACCTTTTCCAGTTTAGTCTTATGCTTGACTAGATAGGGACTCCATGCTGGAGCCGCATACTCCAGGATTGGTCTGACATATGTGGTATATAATGTTCTGAAAGATTCCTTACACAAGTTTCTAAAGGCCGTTCTTATGTTAGCCAACCTGGCATATGCTGCTGATGTTATCCTCTTGATATGAGCTTCAGGGGACAGGTCTGGCGTGATATCAACCCCCAGGTCTTTCTCTCTCTCTGACTCTTGAAGTATTTCATCTCCCAAATGATACCTTGTATCTGGTCTCCTGCTTCCTACCCCTATCTTCATTACATTACATTTGCTTGGGTTAAACTCTAACAGCCATTTGTTCGACCATTCCTGCAGCTTGTCCAGGTCTTCTTGAAGTCTCAAGCTGTCCTCCTCTGTCTTAATCCTTCTCATAATTTTGGCGTCGTCAGCAAACATTGAGAGGAATGAGTCTATACCCTCTGGGAGATCATTTACGTATATCAGAAACAGGATAGGTCCAAGTACAGAGCCCTGTGGGACTCCACTGGTGACTTCACGCCAGTCTGAGGTCTCACCCCTCACTGTAACTCTCTGCTTCCTATTGCTTAGGTACTCCCTTATCCACTGGAGCGCCCTACCTGTTACTCCTGCCTGTTTCTCCAGCTTATGCATCAACCTTTTATGGGGTACTGTGTCAAAGGCTTTCCGACAGTCCAAAAAAATGCAGTCCGCCCACCCTTCTCTTTCTTGCTTAATCTTGTCACCTGATCGTAGAATTCTATCAAGCCTGTAAGGCAAGATTTACCCTCCCTGAACCCATGTTGATGGGTTGTCACGAAGTCTCTTCTCTCCAGATGTGTTACTAGGTTTTTTCTCACAATCTTCTCCATCACCTTGCATGGTATACAAGTTAAGGACACTGGCCTGTAGTTCAGTGCCTCTTGTCTGTCACCCTTTTTGTATATTGGTACTACATTAGCAGTCTTCCATATTTCTGGTAGGTCCCCCGTTTCCAGTGACTTACTATACACTATGGAGAGTGGTAAGCAAAGTGCTCCTGCACACTCTTTCAATACCCATGGCGAGATTCCATCCGGCCCAACAGCTTTTCTCACATCCAGCTCCAATAGGTGCTTTTTGACCTCATCTCTTGTAATTTCGAACCTATCCAAGGTCACCTGGTTTGCTGCCACCTCTCCCAGCGCCGTGATATCTCCCTGTTCTATTGTAAAGACCTCCTGGAACCTTTTGTTGAGTTCTTCACACACCTCTTTGTCATTCTCTGTGTACCTGTCCTCGCCCACCCTAAGTTTAATCACCTGTTCCTTCACTGTTGTCTTCCTCCTGATGTGACTGTGTAGTAGCTTTGGTTCAGTCTTGGCTTTGTTAGCTATATCATTTTCATACCTTTTCTCAGCTGCTCTTCTCACACTGACATACTCGTTCCTGGTTCTCTGGTATCTCTCTCTACTTTCTGGTGTTCTGTTATTACGGAAGTTCCTCCATGCCCTTTTGTTCAGCTCCTTTGCTTTCATACATTCCCTATTAAACCACGGATTCTTCCTTTGCTTCTCTGTTTTTTCCTGTTGGGCTGGGACAAACCTGCTTACAGCCTCCTGACATTTTTGGGTGACATAGTCCATCATGTCTTGTACGGACTTGGTTCCGAGTTCTGTGTCCCAATGTATATCCCATAGGAATTTATTCATCTCCTCATAGTTTCCCTTTCGGTACGCCAGCCCTTTGGTTCCCAGTTCTTTTTTGGGGTGATAATTCCTAGCTCAACCAGGTACTCAAAGCTCAATACACTATGATCACTCATTCCCAAGGGGCTTCCAACTTAACTTCCCTTATATCCGACTCATTTAGGGTAAATATCAATCAAGCAAGGCTGGTTCATCCCCTCCTCTCATTCTTGTCGGTCCCTTGACGTGTTGACTTAGAAAGTTTCTTGTTGCCACATCCAGCAGCTTAGCTCTCCATGTGTCTGGGCCTCCGTGTGGGTCTCTGTTCCCCCAATCTATCTTCCCATGGTTGAAGTCTCCCATGATTAGAAGTCTGGATCCGTTCCTGCTAGCCACAGAAGCTGCTCTCTCTATTATATTGATGGTGGCCATGTTGTTTCTATCATATTCCTGTCTGGGTCTTCTGTCATTCGGTGGGGGGTTATATATGACTACTATTATAATTTTCTGTCCTCCAGTTGCAATGGTGCCTGATATGTAGTCCCTGAAACCTTCACAGTTCTGAATTACCATCTCTTCGAAACTCCAACCTTCTCTTAGTAGCAAAGCCACACCACCTCCTCCTCTCCCTTCTCTCTCTTTCCTCACTACATAGTAGCCCTGTGGAAACACTGCATTTGTTATGATTTTCGTTAGCTTTGTTTCTGTGAGTGCTATTATGTCTGGGTTTTCTTCTAGTGCCCACTCTCCAAGTCACTAGTTTTATTTGTAATCCCATCTATGTTAGTGTACATCGCCTTGAAGCTCACTTTCTTCTGTTCATTTACATATCCCTTTCTTGGCGAGTATTCTACTGGTGTGGGAAGCTGTTCCGTGGGTGAGAGGATCTGTGAGGTGGTTTGCAGGGTCGCAGAGGGTTTTGGGGTGGGGGTGGGGGTTTAAGGGAAGGGGGAACGGGTAGGGTGTGGGTTAAGGAGATAGGGGGGACATGGAGGATACGGGGTGAGGGGGGAGGAGGAATAGGGAGGGTATGGGATGAAGGGGGAAGGGGGACTGGGGGGAAAGGTGGGAGGGGGGACATGATGGGAATGGGGATGGGGTGTCGGGGTCAGAATGGGGTGGGGGGGGAGGGAGGGTTGGGTGGGGGCAGGTAGGGTGAGGGGAAGGAAGGGTTTCTATGCAGAGGGGGTTGGTGGTGTTGCCCCCACCTCTGGTGTTGCTGGGATGCTGGTTTTGGGTTCCCCTCTTGTCTCTGGGACTGCTGTGTTGGGGGCTGTGATTTCCTGGTTTGCTCCTCTCTCCCTGCGCTTCCTCCTTGCCTCTGCTGCCCTGGCTCTCTCCTCCTTCGTCCTGTCCCTCTGCAGGAATACTTGTTTGTATCCCTCCACATGTTGGAGACGACTCTTCTTTTCTAGAATATCCTCCTTCGTGGTTTCGTGTGTGTGTGTGTGTGTGTGTGTGTGTGTACTCACCTAGTTTTGCTTGCGGGGGTTCAGCTTTAGCTCTTTGGTCCCGCCTCTCAACCGTCAATCAACAGGTGTACAGGTTCCTGAGCCTATTGGGCTCTATCATATCTACACTTGAAACTGTGTATGGAGTCAGCCTCCACCACATCACTTCCTAATGCATTCCATTTGTCAACCACTTTGACACTAAAAAAGTTCTTTCTAACATCTCTGTGGCTCATTTGGGCACTCAGTTTCCACCTGTGTCCCTAGTACGTGTGCCCCTTGTGTTAAATAGACTGTTTTTATCTTCTCTATCAATTCCCTTGAGAATCATGAATGTGGTAATCATGTCCCTCCTAACTCTTCTGTCTTCCAGCGAAGTGAGGTTTAATTCACGTAGTTTCTCCTCGTAGCTCATACCTCTCAGCTCGGGTACTAGTCTGGTGGCAAACCTTTGAAACTTTTCCAGTTTAGTCTTATCCTTGACTAGATATGGACTCCATGCTGGGGCTGCATACTCCAGGATTGGCCTAACATATGTGTATACAAAGTTCTAAATGATTCCTTACACAAGCTTCTGAATGCCGTTCTTATGTTGGCCAACCTGGCATATGCCGCTGATGTTATCCTCTTGATATGGGCTGCAGGAGACAGGTCTGGCGTGATATCAACCCCCAAGTCTTTTTCTTTCTCTGACTTTTGAAGTATTTCATCTCCCAGATGGTACCTTGTATCTGGCCTTCTGCTTCCTATACCTATCTTCATTACACTACATTTGCTTGGGTTAAACTCCAACAGCCATTTGTTTGACCATTCCTTCAGCTTGCCTAGGTCTTCTTGAAGCCTCAAGGAGTCCTCCTCTGTCTTAATCCTTCTCATAATTTTGGCATCATCCACAAACATAGAGAGAAATGAATCTATACCCTCCGGGAGATCATTTACATATAACAGAAACAAGATAGGACCGAGTACAGAGCCCTGTGGGACTCCACTGGTGACTTCACGCAAATCTGAGGTCTCACCCCTCGCCGAAACTCTCTGCTTCCTATTCCTCAGGTACTCCCTTATTCACTGGAGCACCTTACCAGCTACACCTGCCTGTCTCTCCAGCTTATGTACCAGCCTCTTATGCGGTACTGTGTCAAAGGCTTTCCGACAATCCAAGAAAATGCAGTCCGCCCAGCCCTCTCTTTCTTGCTTAATCTTTGTCACCTGGTCGTAGAATTCCATTAAGCCAGTCAGGCAAGATTTACCCTCCCTGAACCCATGTTGGCGAGTTGTCACGAAGTCCCTTCTCTCCAGATGTGCTGCCTGGTTTTCTCTCACGATCTTCTCCACCTTGCATGGTATACAAGTCAAGGACACTGGCCTGTAGTTCAGTGCCCCACACACAGTGCCTGTGTGTGTGTGAACGTGTACTCACCTATTTGTACTCACCTATTTGTGCTTGCGGGGGTTGAGCTTTGGCTCTTTGGTCCCGCCTCTCAACTGTTAATCAACTGGTGTACAGATTCCCGAGCCTACTGGGCTCTATCATATCTACCCTTGAAACTGTGTATGGAGTCAGCCTCCATACACAGTTTGATGTGTATGCCTAATGCATTCCATCCGTTAACTACTCTGACACTGAAAAAGTTCCTTCTAACTTCTCTGTGGCTCATGTGGGTACTCAGTTTCCACCTGTGTCCCCTTGTTCGCGTCCCCCCAGTGTTGAATAGTTTGTCCTTGTCTACCCAGTCGATTCCTCTGAGGATTTTGTAGGTTGTGATCATATCTCCCCTTACTCTTCTGTCTTCCAGTGTCGTAAGGTGCATTTCCCGCAGCCTTTCCTCGTAACTCATGCCTCTTAGTTCTGGGACTAGTCTAGTGGCATACCTTTGGACTTTTTCCAGCTTCGTCTTGTGCTTGACAAGGTACGGGCTCCATGCTGGGGCTGCATACTCCAGGATTGGTCTTACATATGTGGTGTACAAGATTCTGAATGATTCCTTACACAGGTTCCTGAACGCTGTTCTGATGTTAGCCAGCCTCGCATATGCCGCAGATGTTATCCTTTTTATGTGGGCTTCAGGAGACAGGTTTGGTGTGATATCAACTCCTAGATCTTTCTCTCTGTCCGTTTCATTAAGTACTTCATCTCCTATTCTGTATCCTGTGTCTGGCCTCCTGTTTCCACTGCCTAGTTTCATTACTTTGCATTTACTCGGGTTGAACTTCAACAGCCATTTGTTGGACCATTCACTCAGTCTGTCTAGGTCGTCTTGCAGCCTCCTACTATCGTCCTCGGTTTCAATCCTCCTCATAATTTTTGCATTTACATATATCAGAAACAGTATAGGTCCAAGTACTGACCCCTGCGGGACTCCACTCGTAACGTCTCGCCAATCTGAGACCTCACCCCTCACACTGACTCTTTGTCTCCTGTTGCTTAGGTACTCCTGTATCCAACGGAGTACCTTCCCTTTCACTCCAGCCTGCATCTCCAGCTTTTTTACTAGCCTCTTGTGTGGCACTGTATCAAAGGCTTTCTGACAATCCAAAAATATGCAGTCTGCCCACCCTTCTCTTTCTTGCCTTATTTTTGTTGCCTGGTCGTAGAATTCAAGTAACCCTGTGAGGCAGGACCTGCCATCCCTGAATCCATGTTGGTGCTGTGTTACAAAGTTCTTTCGCTCCAGGTGCTCCACTAGCTTTCTTCGCACAATCTTCTCCATCAGCTTGCATGGTATGCAGGTTAGGGACACTGGCCTGTAATTCAGTGCCTCCTGTCTATCCCCTTTCTTGTATATCGGGACTACATTAGCTGCTTTCCAAATTTCTGGCAGTTCCCCTGTTGCCAGAGATTTGTTATACACTATGGAGAGTGGTAGGCACAGTTCTTCTGCTCCTTCCTTAAGTATCCAAGGGGAGATTCCATCTGGGCCTATAGCCTTTGTCACATCCAACTCTAGTAAACACTTTTTACTTCCCCGCTTGTAATCTCAAACTCTTCCAGTGGTTCCTGGTTAGCTATCCCCTCTCTTAACTCTGGGATTTCTCCTTGCTCTAAGGTGAAGACCTCTTGGAATTTCTTATTCAGTTCCTCACATACTTCCTTGTCGTTTGTAGTGAATCCTTCTGCCCCTATCCTTAATTTCATAACCTGTTCCTTTACTGTTGTTTTTCTCCTGATGTGGCTATGCAGCAATTTAGGCTGAGTCTTTGCCTTGCTTGCGATGTCGTTTTCGTATTGTCTTTCTGCCTCTCTTCTCATCCTGACATATTCATTCCTGGCATTCTGGTATCTTTCTCTGCTCTCCAGTGTCCTGTTATTCCTATAGTTTCTCCATGCCCTTTTACTTTGCTGCTTAGCTAGCCTACATCTCTGATTAAACCATGGGTTTCTCATCTTCATTTCACTGTTTTCCTTTTGGACTGGGACAAACTTGTTTGCTGCTTCCTTGCACTTTTGCGTGATGTAGTCCATCATATCTTGGGCCGTCTTTTCCCTGAGCTCTGTTTCCCATGCTATGTCTGTTAGGAATTTTCTTATCTCCTCATAGTTTCCCTTTCGGTATGCTAACCTTTTGGTTTCAGTATCTCTCCTCGAGTTCAATAACCCTTCTTCAATCAGGTACTCAAACTCCAATACACTGTGGTCGCTCATCCCTACTGGGGCCTCAAAACCGATTTCTCTTATGTCAGAGTCGTTCAGGGTGAAGACCAGGTCGAGTCTCGCTGGTTCGTCATTTCCTCTCATCCTTGTGGGTTCTCTGACATGCTGGGTTAAGAAGTTTCTAGTCACCACCTCTAATAGTTTGGCTCTCCACGTATCCTCGCCGCCATGCGGTTCCTTGTTCTCCCAATCAATCCTTCCGTGATTGAAGTCCCCCATGATGAGCAGGTGGGATCTATTTCTACAGGCAGCAGAGGCTGCCCTCTCAATTATAGTGTTAACTGCCATGTTGTGTGTGTGTGTGTGTGTGTGTGTGGTGTGTGGTGTGTGTGTGTGTGTGTGTGTGTGTGTGTGTGTGTGTGTGTGTGTGTGTGTGTGTGTGTGTGTGTGTGTGTGTGTGTGTGTGTGTGGGCAAAAAAAAAATAGTAGTTAGTAACAGTTGATTGATTGACAGTTGAGAGGCGGGCCGAAAGAGCAGAGCTCAATCCCCGCAAGCACACCTAGGTGAACCTTTTCCAAAGGTTTGCCTTTGTACTTACCTAGTTGTGCTGGCGGGGGTTGAGCTCTGGCTCTTTGGTCCCGCCTCTCAACTGTCAATTAACTGATGTACAGGTTCCTGAGCCTACTGGGCTCTATCATATCTAGACTTGAAACTGTGTATGTATTAAGTTTGCCTCCACCACATCACTTCCTAATGCATTCCATTTGTGTGTACTCACGTAGTTGTACTCACCTAGTTGTGCTTGAGAGTTGAGCTCTGGCTCTTTGGTCCCGCCTCTCAACCGTCAATCAACTGAATGTGTGTGTGTGTGTGTGTGTGTACTCACCTAGTCACCTAGTTCTCACCTAGTTGTGCTTGCGGGAGATGAGCTCTGGCTCTTTAGCCCCGCCTCTCAACTGTCAATCAACTGGTGTACAGATTCCTGAACCTATTGGGCTCTATCATATCTACACTTGAAGCTGTGTATGGAGTCAGCATCTACCACATCACTTCCTAGTGCATTCCATTTACTAACTACTCTGACACAAAAAATTCTTTCTAATGTCTCTGTGGCTCATTTGGGTACTCAGCTTCCACCTGTGTCCCCTTGTTCGTGTTCCACCCGTGCTGAAGAGTTTGTCTTTGTCCACCCTGTCAATTCCCCTGAGAATTTTGTAGGTGGTTATCATGTTTCCCCTTACTCTTCTGTTTTCCAGGGACATGAGGTTCAGCTCCTTCAGCCTTTCCTCGTAGCTCATACCTCTCAGTTCCGGGACAAGCCTGGTGGCATACCGCTGAATCTTCTCTAACTTTGTTCTGTGTTTAACTGGATATGGACTCCGGGCAGGAACTGCATATTCCAGGATTGGTCTGACATAAGTCGTATACAGGGTCCTGAACGATTCCTTACACAAGTTTCTAAAGGCAGTTCTTATGTTGGCCAACCTAGCATATGCCACTGATGATATCCTTTTGATGTGGGCCTCTGGGAACAGGTTCAGTGTGATATCAACCCCCAGATCTTTCTCTCTAATTTGACTCTTGCAGGATTTCACCTTCCAGATGATACCTTGTGTTCAGCCTTCTGCTCCCTTCGCCTAATTTCATCACTTTACACTTTCCTGAGTTGAACTTTAGCAGCCATTTTTTAGACCATTCTTCCAGTTTGTCCAGGTCATCCTGTAGTCTCTGTCTATCGTCATCTGTCTTGATTCTTCTCATAATTTTTTCATCATCAGCAAACATTGAGAGGAATGAGTCTATACGCTCTGGAAGATCATTTACATAAATTAGAAACAGGATGTACAAGTACAGAGCCCTTTGGGACTCCGTTGGTGACATCTCCCCACTCTGATGTCTCTCCCCTCACAGTTACTCGCTGTTTCCTGTTACTTAGATACTCCCTTATCCACTGGAACACCTTACCATTTACTCCTGCCTGTTGCTCCAACTTTTGTACCTTTTATGGGGTACTGTGTCAAAATCTTTCTGACAGTCCAAGAAAATGCAGTCTGCCCACCCTTCTCTTTCTTGCCTAGTTTTTGTTGCTTGGTCATAGAATTCTATTAAACCTGTGAGGCACGATTTACCATCTCTGAACCCATGTTGGTGGTGTGTCACAAAACTATTTCCCCTCCAGATGCTCCACGAGCCGTTTCCTCACGATCTTCTCCATCATCTTGCATGGTATACAAGTTAAGGGAAACTGGCCTATAGTTCAGTGCCTCTTGCCTGTCACCTATTTTGTATATTGGGACTACATTAGCTGTCTTCCAACTTTCCAGTAGGTCTCCTGTTTCCAGTGACCTGTTATACACCATAGAGAGTGGCACACTTAGTGCCTCTGCATCTTCTTTAAGTATCCACGGTGAGATTCTGTCAGGCCCAACAGCCTTTGTCACATTCAGCTCCAACAGATTCTTTTTGTTGGAATCAAATTCCTCCAAGGTTGCTTGGTTTGCCTCATTTAGTGCAGGGACTTCTAGTTCTTCTGTGAAGTTCAGTTTAATTCATTTATTATGCACCCCATACCCATCCCGTGGGCGGTAGTGGAAAGGGTTACAGAGGCACATAATGGGCTCAGGGACTGAACCCCACAATTCATTTAGCTAAGTTAGTTATAATCTTGGTGAACTAGTTACAAAATTCAGTATTAGTCGTCACATCAACAATGGGTTCGAGATCGACCACAAGTACAGTTTCTAAATTAAGCAAGTGACATATGTGGAGAGCTAGTGTCACAATTGACATGTTTATCCTGCACACCGCCCCCCATCCAGTGAGTAGCGGTGGATAGGTTACAGTCACTTAGTTACTACCTACAGTTAGCAAACTGGGGATATTTGGCTAAAATTTCTAGTAGCAGATCATTTTGAATGAAATATTTACACATCGTTGGAACATTGGTTATAGAATTGTCTCTGAATTCACGTATCTTTTCGCACTCCATCACATAGTGACGGAGGGTGTGCGAATAATTTTGTTGACACAGTTTACATTTGGTCAGGTCTACATCGGCAGATAATGAGAATTCCCAGAGATACTTGTAACCGAGTCTAAGCCGAGCAGTAGTAACATCTAGAAGTCTGCTGATTTTATTGGATGATCCATAGATGTGTGGCTCCTCTTGCATGATAGTATGATGATAGATGGAATTACTGGTGTCACTTTCACTTTGCCTCAGATCTACAAGATCTTGTTGAAGTTCTCGGTGTATTGCTGCTCTCAGATTGCTCATTGACAATCCAAGGTTACACTCAACGGCTCCTTTAAAGGCAGATTCTTTGGCTAACTTATCAGCTCTATCATGCATTCGGAGGCCAACATGAGATGGAGACCACATGAAATGGACTCTGTTACCATCCTTAATAATTTTGTTGTATTTGTGTCTAGCTTCGGACACGAGCATGTTACAATTATGTCTTGAAGAGTTGAGAGCAATTAAGGATGATAAAGAGTCACTTACAATTAATGTATCAAGTTTGGAGACTTGTACACATTTCAGTGCAAGGAGCAAGGCAAATAGTTCGGTCTGAAGGGTAGAGGCCCAGTTGTTTATACGGACTCCCCACTCAAAATACAAGCCATCGTCCATTGTCAGCACAACTGCACTTCCAGCTGCACCCGTGGTGCGGTGTAGGGAACCATCAGTGTATATGATTTGAGAGAGAGAATGCTCTGTCCACAGAGCATCAATATGGCTTAAGGCGTTGAACTTTGCCTCAAGACGAAGCTTGGGCTGATCTAATTTGCTTCTTGGGAGGAAAGGGAGGGATTAAGACTGGAAAGGGTGTAACCTCCCACGGTGCAGGAAAGTGCCGTTGTTTCTCTTGGTACAAATTATGAACCTGATACATTCTGAGTTGAGTTCCAGTTTTTGTTATCTATTTGGAACAATGCTGATCTTCAATAAACAAATTCTGGAGGGCTTCTGTGCAAGGGTTAGGATGAGTTAGCCTAAGCATTTTTATACCAATTTGACAGTTCACGATCAACAAAGCTCAGAATATTAAGTTCCTTTGTCATGTTAAGTATCTTTGTGGTACGAGGGCACCCAAGGATTATCTTCAAGGCTTCGTTCTGTAATTTTTCAAGTCCTCCAAGGTTTCTTTCAGCATCAAAACAAGCTGAGGTGCAGCATAATCCACTAGATCTGATGTATGCAAGGTACATCATTTTGACAATTCTGACATTGGCACCATAGCCTGAGTGATAACCTGCAACAGCCTTGAGAGCTCGGAGCGTCTCTTTATACTGACGACAGAGTATGAATACAACAGGACTGTGAAGACCTCCTGGAATCTCTTGTTGAGCTCTTCACACACCTCCATGTCATTCTCTGTGTATCTGTTCTCCCCTTTTCTCAGTTTCATCACTTGTTCCTTCACTGCTGTTTTCCTCCTGACGAGGCTGTGGAGCAGTTTTGGTTGGGTCTTAGGTTTACTCGCAATGTCATTTTCATACTGTCTCTGCTTCTCTCCTCTGAGGTACTCATTCCTTGCCCTCTGGTATCTCTCTCTGCTCTCTGGTGTTCTGTTATTCCTGTAGTTTCTCCATGTTCTTTTACTCAATTGCTTCGCTACCTTACATTCCAGGTTGAATCATGGAGGAACCAATGAACCATGAACCATGAACCAATAGAGGAATCAATTACCAATACAGGAACCATGAACCAATAGAAGAAAAATATATTGGTTAGAAAGGCGGGGTCTAAGAGCTAATAGCTCGATTCTGCAGATACAAATAGTAAATACAAATAGTAAACATACACACATTTAAATGTAAACTAGTCCATAACATTTTTTTTTTGGTGATTTGTTTTTGCATATATGAATAATGGAGTACCTGTGTATACAGAGGTAAACAAAGCTGGAGAAGGTGTGGCAACGCGGTGAAGGCGCTGCCAGACGCACGAAGCCCCGGGGTGGCGCGGGCCCGGCGCCGGAGTGCCAGTAACAAACGATCACTGCGCGAGTCAAGGCTTGGCCACAGAGCCATCCACCGCCGCACACTGCCACAGCTATACCTGCCACAGCTACGCCGTAAGTCATACACCCGAGACGAGCTATACATCACTTTAATACACCACAAGGCACCTATATCACCCCCCCCAGGCATGTCATGGTGATACGCAAGAGAGAAAATGTACATTTCCAAGCACTAGCCAAAATACCACGATGCCATTGAGGTAATGTTTTCTCCTCTCACCTGTGTGACGAGGGGACGTGCCCTGCCAGAGGCCCCTTCACTGCATGATCATGCTTACTAGAGCCTAGAGGTCCCACCCAGGCCATAGCCAAACCTAGCTAATCGCTAGCTAAGGCCTATACACACGCAGTAAACATACGCCCACTTGAAGCCTCTCTACGCTATAGAAACGCTCACTTTAGGCTCCACCCACTGCATAATGCCTACATCAAGGCCCACCCACTGCATAATGCCTACATCAAGGCCCACCCACTGCATAATGCCTACATCAAGGCCCACCCACAGTATATTGTCTACAATAAGGCCCACCCGCAGCAAAGTGATTACCTCAAGGCTCACCCACAGTATATGTTCACCTGGAAGCCCGCCCACACCATAATATTCACGTGACGCCTTGTTTACAACATAATGTTCACCTGACGCTCCATCCACAGCACAATGTGCTTATTTGAAGATATAGAAGATATAGTTCTCCACCCACAGAACAAGATGAACTGTGGGTGAAGCATCAGGTGAACATTGTGCTGTGGGTGGAACATCTCCACCCACAGCACAATGTTCACCTGATGGTCTGTCCACAGTATAGTCACGCCCACCCGAGGCCTGCCTCACAGTATAGTCATGCCCACCCGAGGCCTGCCTCACAGTATAGTCACGCCCACCCGAGGCCTGCCTCACAGTATAGTCACGCCCACCCGAGGCCTGCCTCACAGTATAGTCACGCCCACCCGAGGCCTGCCTCACAGTATAGTCACGCCCACCCGAGGCCTGCCTCACAGTATAGTCACGCCCACCCGAGGCCTGCCTCACAGTATAGTCACGCCCACCCGAGGCCTGCCTCACAGTATAGTCACGCCCACCCGAGGCCTGCCTCACAGTATAGTCACGCCCACCCGAGGCCTGCCTCACAGTATAGTCACGCCCACCCGAGGCCTGCCTCACAGTATAGTCACGCCCACCCGAGGCCTGCCTCACAGTATAGTCACGCCCACCCGAGGCCTGCCTCACAGTATAGTCACGCCCACCCGAGGCCTGCCTCACAGTATAGTCACGCCCACCCGAGGCCTGCCTCACAGTATAGTCACGCCCACCCGAGGCCTGCCTCACAGTATAGTCACGCCCACCCGAGGCCTGCCTCACAGTATAGTCACGCCCACCCGAGGCCTGCCTCACAGTATAGTCACGCCCATCTACAGCACTGCACGCTTCAAGATCACCAAGGCGCCGCCCACGTTAATGAGCGCCGCCCACGTTAATGAGCGCCGCCCACGCTAATGAGCGCCGCCCACGTTAATGAGCGCCGCCCACGTTAATGAGCGCCGCCCACGTTAATGAGCGCCGCCCACGCTAATGAGCGCCGCCCACGTTAATGAGCGCCGCCCACGTTAATGAGCGCCGCCCACGTTAATGAGCGCCGCCCACGTTAATGAGCGCCGCCCACGTTAATGAGCGCCGCCCACGTTAATGAGCGCCGCCCACGCTAATGAGCGCCGCCCACGTTAATGAGCGCCGCCCACGTTAATGAGCGCCGCCCACGTTAATGAGCGCCGCCCACGTTAATGAGCGCCGCCCACGTTAATGAGCGCCGCCCACGTTAATGAGCGCCGCCCACGCTAATGAGCGCCGCCCACGTTAATGAGCGCCGCCCACGTTAATGAGCGCCGCCCACGTTAATGAGCGCCGCCCACGTTAATGAGCGCCGCCCACGCTAATGAGCGCCGCCCACGTTAATGAGCGCCGCCCACGTTAATGAGCGCCGCCCACGTTAATGAGCGCCGCCCACGTTAATGAGCGCCGCCCACGTTAATGAGCGCCGCCCACGTTAATGAGCGCCGCCCACGCTAATGAGCGCCGCCCACGTTAATGAGCGCCGCCCACGTTAATGAGCGCCGCCCACGTTAATGAGCGCCGCCCACGTTAATGAGCGCCGCCCACAACACTCCAAGTAACACGAAGGAAAGGTATAAGTTGATGCTATGATAAGAATATGTTATGGATAAGGCTCCCTGGTTGTTACAGAGGAGTCAGGTGTACGCCTGGTGTTGAGGAGTCAGGTGTACGTCTGGTGTTGAGGAGTCAGGTGTACGACTGGTGCTGAGGAGTCAGGTGTACGACTGGTGCTGAGGAGTCAGGTGTACGCCTGGTGTGAAGGAGTCAGGTGTACGACTGGTGCTGAGGAGTCAGGTGTACGACTGGTGCTGAGGAGTCAGGTGTACGCCTGGTGTGAAGGAGTCAGGTGTACGACTGGTGCTGAGGAGTCAGGTGTACGCCTGGTGTGAAGGAGTCAGGTGTACGACTGGTGCTGAGGAGTCAGGTGTACGACTGGTGCTGAGGAGTCAGGTGTACGACTGGTGCTGAGGAGTCAGGTGTACGACTGGTGCTGAGGAGTCAGGTGTACGACTGGTGCTGAGGAGTCAGGTGTACGACTGGTGCTGAGGAGTCAGGTGTACGACTGGTGCTGAGGAGTCAGGTGTACGACTGGTGCTGAGGAGTCAGGTGTACGCCTGGTGTTGAGGAGTCAGGTGTACGCCTGGTGTTGAGGAGTCAGGTGTACAACTGGTGCTGAGGAGTCAGGTGTACGCCTGGTGTGAAGGAGTCAGGTGTACGACTGGTGTGGAGGAGTCAGGTGTACGACTGGTGCTGAGGAGTCAGGTGTACGACTGGTGCTGAGGAGTCAGGTGTACGCCTGGTGTGGAGGAGTCAGGTGTACGCCTGGTGTTGAGGAGTCAGGTGTACGCCTGGTGTTGAGGAGTCAGGTGTACAACTGGTGCTGAGGAGTCAGGTGTACGCCTGGTGTGAAGGAGTCAGGTGTACGCCTGGTGTGGAGGAGTCAGGTGTACGCCTGAGTGTGAGGGCAACACACTGCTGTTCTGACACCTTAGGGATAGGCAAAGTCAATAGTATGAGCTGCCTCAAACTCACGACCCGGCTGCTTTCCTCATGGGCCGTCAGCCTCATACACCTCACGATTGATGATTGATAAAGATTAAGCCACCCAAAAGGTGGCACGGGCATGAATAGCCCGTAAAGACACCTCACGACCCGGCTGCCTTCCTTATAGGCCGTCAGACAGTATGCCTATGCACTCTGCACTAGGCCCTGATTCTTGGAACTCTATATTCATCAACAACTGTAACAAAAAACTATCGCAGGCCCTTCACATCCTTTGGAGGCAAGGCTTAGATACTGGCGTTATTCCTGACATACTAAAAATATCAGAGATAGCACCACTCCATAAAGGAGAAAATAAAGAAGAGGTAAAAAATTGCAGACCGATAGCATTAACATCATAAATATCTTTGTAAAAGTGCTAAGAAGTAAGATCACAAAATACATGGAATCACAGCATCTCCATAACCCCGGACAATATGGTTTCTTACAGGGCGCTCTTGCATATCATAGTTGCTGGACCACTATGACATGGCATTAGATGCTATGGAAGACAAACAAAACGCTGATGTAATTTACACAGTTTTCGCAAAAGCTTTCTACAAATGTGACCATGGTGTTATTGCGCACAAAATGCGTTCAAAAGAATTTGCCGGAAAAATAGGCAGATGGATCTACAATTTCCTGACTAACAGAACCCATGTGTAATAGTCAACAAAATAAAATCTGGACCATCAACCGTGAAGAGCTCAGTCCCCCAGGATACTGTGCTTGCTCCAGTACTTTTCCTCATCCTCATATCGGCATAGGTAATAATTGTAATTACGAAGCAATAAGATGCTTATCTTAACATACTAAGTAGGTTAGGTAAGGTCGGTGTTTTCTATGAAGATTTTCAAGGGAAACTATTATGTTAAGTATGTCACCTATGCACTTATTTAATAAGTCAATATTGACTATACGAATTTGCGAGGACGGGTTGCATATCGGACATAGACAAGGACATAAACTATTTGCACATGACACTAGATACATGTGCACATGTACATGTATCATCCTTTGCAAATGACACTTGGATTTTTTATGAGAGTAGACATAGAGGACACGGCAAGCCTCGAATCAGATGTAAATCAGGTTTTTCAATGGGATACAGAAAATAATATAGTATTTAATGAATATTATTAATGAAAAAATGAAACTATAAAAACGGAAATCACGTACAAAACGCAGTCAAATCATACCATAGAACGAAAAGGCAATGTAATTGATTTGGGTGTACTCATGTCGGAAGACCTTACCTCTAAAGAACACAATAAAGTAGCCGTCACAACTGCAAGAAAAATGACAGGTTGGACAACAAGAACCTTTCAAATTCGAAATGCTATATCAATGATGATGCTTTCCAAGACGCTAGTGCTCTCTAGAGTGGAATACTACTGCACAATGACAGCCCCTTTCAAAGCTGGATAAATTGCTGACCTGGAGAGTGTGCAGAGATCCTTATCTGCAAGAATCCACTCAGTAAAATATCTAAACTTTTGGGACCGACTAAAATGCCTAAATCTATATTCTCCTGAGCGCAGGCGGAAGAGATACATTATAATTTACACGTGGATAATACTAGAAGGGCTGGTCCCAAACCTGCACACAGAAATAACACCACATGAGACCAGGAGGCATGGCAGGATGTGCAGAATACCCCCGTTGAAAAGCAGAGGTGCAACAGGTACTCTGAGAGAGAACTCTATCAACATCAGAGGCCCGAGACTGTTCAACACGCTTCCACTACACATAAGGGGCATAACTGGCCGACCCCTCACAGTGTTCAAGAGAGAACTGGATAAGCACCTCCAAAGGATACCTGATCAACCAGGCTGTGATTCATATGTCAGGCTGCGAGCAGCCGCGTCCAACAGCCTGGTTGACCAGTCCAGCAACCAGGAGATCTGGTCGGGGACTGGGCCGCGGGGACGTTGAGCCCCGAAATCCTCGGAAGGTAGCTCAACACACCTCACGACTCCGTTGTCTTCCTCATAAGCCATCAGGTCTCCCCCCCCCAACAATCGTGCACATTTTACGGCCCAGATGCCGCATACATACATACATACATACATACATACATACATACATACATACATACATACATACATACATACATACATACATACATACATACATACATACACCTCACATACACCTACCACATACACCTCACAATACGTTAATAGGTTATGCAATATTATATTCAACATCATTACAATACAAAGTGTCCACAATGCAACATCAATAACTGGCAAAACAGGTCGTGAAAGAAGGACAGCAGGTTGATTCTTATCGTCTTCCAGGTCTTAAGGAAGTGGACACTCTCCTTACCACTACCATCACCCCACTGAGGAGAAACTATTATACATTATGATACACTAAGTGCTCCAGCACGTTATTACCAACACTCACATGGCACTTAATAACAATGCTGCTAAAACCGTTTACTTTTTAAGCCCCGCCGTAAAAAAAAGCCATTTTCCAAACTATCATTATTGTGTCATGGCACTGTGCCACAGCCACTTAGAGCACCATGACGGGTGTCAGGAGAGCCACACACACTGCCTGCAGCCCGCACTCTGCATGACGTCAGTTGCATAATATGTCGTTGAAGCCAACCAGGAAATACACTCACGGCTTTTGCCTCAGTTTTATGGTCATTTGTACTTTATATATATCTGCTTTACTTCACATTCTGGGGCCATAAGTCAGTGGTACTTCACTCGCCCAGAACTCTTGCATCTTTATTTACCACTCAGAATCATTACTGAATATGAAATCTAATCTATATATGAGACAGGATGTCTGTCTGTAAGAAGTTGGAGGCCACACCTTTGGGGTTAGCATCACCCAAATTGGTAGGGTGAGTGATTTGGGGTACGGGATCAACATAGGCTGGTCGGGGTCACGAGAACTGAAAAGGGAACAGAGTGTCCGGGTCACATTCAGACCCCCACGACGCTTTTTGGCACTGCCCGCCACCTACACAGCAAAATATTTTAAAACAAACTTTTTAATATAATATTTTCTTACAGTTATATGCACCGTTATTCACTGATCTCCGGAAAATTAACAGAAATTTCCTGGTGGCAATTGTTTGCCGGAACTCACATACAACACTCGCTTCCTCCTGTGTTTAGTTTGTCAAGCCACGGCAGAGTGAGGGGTAACACAGGCACAGAGCGTAG
>WNGS01164858.1:2953967-2965625 GCA_020271785.1 Procambarus virginalis | reverse complement strand
ACTAGAAGACATGGCAGGATGTGCAGAATACCCCTGTTGAAAAGCAGAGGTGCAACAGGTACGCTGAGAGAGAACTCTATCAACATCAGAGGCCCGAGACTGTTCAACACGCTTCCACTACACATAAGGGGCATAACTGGCCGACCCCTCACAGTGTTCAAGAGAGAACTTGATAAACACTTCCAAACGATACCTGATCAACCAGGCTGTGACTCATACGTCAGACTGCGAGTAGCCGCGTCCAACAGCCTGGTTGACCAGTCCAGCAACGAGGAGGCCTGGTCGACGACCGGGCCGCGGGATCGCTAAGCTCCGAAATCACCTCAAGGTAACCTCAAGGCAACCACCTTAGTACTTTAGTAATAACTTGCAATACTTAGCTATAACCAGCAACAGTAGGCAAATCACCCGATCTTCTATTTGGTCCACAAGCAACACCCCCCCCCCCCTTGTTGCAGTGACCACGAATAAGTGACAGTACAAATCATTACAAATAAAATTCAATACTCTGGTTATATAAATCTGTCTACCTGAACCAGGGGTGAACTGTGAACTGCGTCAAGTCGCTCTCCTCCGCCCCAGTCAGTCAGTCAGCCACACATACATACCTGGAAAAAAATAAAAAAAACTTGTTAATAATTGTAATGGTGGGTATGCCAGCCATATATCTGCACTACCCACAAAAGAATTACAGGAGATTCCTACACTAGAATTCTAAGCCGAAAACTCTTCCCTTCAAGATTTATAGAGCCTTGAACCAGCCACAAGAACAGTAGCACTAGACAAATTTACAAATGATGAACACCAAATTAACTCGGCATGTAGAGGCTCGCCTCCTACTCTGCTAGAGCAATTACCAAGTGTTTACACGCGCATTCCCCCACTTCCTGACCCTGAGAGCAGGCGAGGACAAACAAAAGATTGTGTACCTTCCTGGAGCAATAACTGTCTCAACCTTTAAGAGTCTGTACCTAAGCGATCCCACGATATCCTGTGCCCTCCAGAATCAATGATCGGCGCCAGAGTGTCCTTTCAGAACCAACTACATTCAGTGTCACCTAGAATCATCGACAGGAGTGTCTGGAACCAACGAGTGATTGCGTTTTCAAAAACCGTCAATTGCTTGTGTCTACTTGAGCCAGAAAGACTCTTCTTCCTGATCGGTCTTCGTATGGCCTTACATTCCAACATTCGCCGTCATTCAATCTAGAACGTTTTCAGATGCATTTCGACACAGATCTGAGTTCTGAAGCCATTTATATTTTGTACACTGACACCACATTCTGGCCAACCTGGAGAGATGGCAGACCGAAGGAAGAGCGGGAAGGCGCAAGAACGCCGGGGCGGGCGCGCTCTTGCACACAAACATATTATGTATAACAAGAAAGGATTTCCTGGAGCTGGAGATTAATTGCCAGGTAGATTACCAAGTTAATCACAGAGGTCACTTAATATTACAAGCTGCTTGGTCACTGCCGCCTCGTCATCCTTCTAGTGCTTCGCTTATATTAATATTCTACTCGGGAACGCTCGGCCCGCTCCTTCTTGTACTCTCAGTTAGCCGTCCTCAGCAGTTTTGATTGAGGCCATTCCTGCTGCTGCTGCTGCTGCTGCTGCTGCTGCTGCTGCTGCTGAGTCTAGTGCCTTTTGCAGCTGTTGTTGAGCCTGCTATTGTGGCTTTTCGTGTAGCTGCTGCTGTTGTGGCTACTGCAACTGTTGATTACATATCTATGAAGAGTGCCGGACCTCCAAGGAGTGCCGGACCAACCGGGCTGTGGTGGGTATGTGGGCCTGCAGGCCGCTCCAAGCAACAGCCTAGTGGACCAAACTCTCACAAGTCAAGCCTGGCCTCGGGCCGGGCTTGGGGAGTAGAAGAACTCCTAGAACCCCATCAACCAGGTATCAACCAGGTATGATTGCTGGTGTGGCTGGTGCTTCTGAAGCTGCTGCTGTTAATACTGCTGCCGAGGTCGTCGCTGCTGTTTATAATGCTGTTGAGGTGGTTGTGACGGTGGCTGCTGTTGTAGCCACGTGACTCCCGAGGGCTGTCTGTCTTCGTTCATGTCTAAGATATCTTGGTGAAGATAACCTGTGCCCGCAAAGGGTCGGAATTTTGCAAGACTGTTTTTCTGCCCATTTCCCCTTCTCCTTCTCCAGCTAATCTTCCAACTCCCGCTGCGTCTACCCCTCTTCCAGCTCCTCCCTCAGACACAACACGGAAGGCAACACTCAAAAGGACAACAGAAGGCAAACGAGAGAACAATAAGACTGTCCTCCTGCCATCTTGGCCGCGCTAAGTGTAAACAAGGAGTTAGGAGTAGCGGCGGCCGGCGTGTGTGCGCTCCTGGCGGTAATGTGTGTGTTCAGCGCCGCCGCCGCCACACCAAGTGTTCTTCCGCGTGAACACTCACACCTTATAGCTGCTACCTGCAGCTGGTGTGAGCTACTGGCAGAGAAGATGGCGCTTGTTGCATGGGACAGATGGTGTACTGTCTGCGGAAGATGGCGCTTGTTGCATGGGACAGATGGTGTACTGTCTGCGGAAGATGGCGCTTGTTGCATGGGACAGATGGTGTACTGTCTGCGGAAGATGGCGCTTGTTGCATGGGACAGATGGTGTACTGTCTGCGGAAGATGGCGCTTGTTGCATGGGACAGGTGGTGTACTGTCTGCGGAAGATGGCGCTTGTTGCATGGGACAGGTGGTGTACTGTCTGCGGAAGATGGCGCTTGTTGCATGGGACAGGTGGTGTACTGTCTGCGGAAGATGGTGTTTGTCCAGTCCGGTTTCCTAACGTCAAAAAACTGTCGTGCTAAAGTGCCCTTATCCTAACCTATCAGAGGATCCAAACAGAAAACGAAACAGTATGACAATTTCGCGAGCCGCTTCCATTTTCTAGCACGATCATTTTTTTTTTTTGGGGGGGGGGGGGGGGCCTTAAGTAGAGTATACGTCAAAATGCGACGCTCTGTTTAGGAGGGCGGGTTGACTTGTCTCGCTAATTACTGTTCAGCCCATACAACAGGAGAGTGGTTGCATTATCCTCAATAAGAAAATATGTAGGAGCCATAATGGGGATTCGAACCTATGTGGTGGGTGTTCCCACGGTGGCTCTACTCGACTACACCACGACATGGTACAAAGACTGCAACCTAGAGTTCTACTGAACACATGATGGTTTCCCCGAGGCTTCTACTGAAGCCCGACCACGATTTTAACGCAATCCTAGAACGAACGAACGTACGTACACGTCATGTACACGTACACGACAGGGGTAGATAAAGACAGGCTATTTAACACAAGGAGCACACGCACTAGGGGACACAGGTGGAAACTGATTGCCCAAATGAGCCACAGAGATATTAGAAAGAACTTTTCTAGTGTCAGAGTGGTTGACAAATGGAATGCATTAGAAAGTGATGTGGTGGAGGCTGACTCCATACACAGTTTCAAGTGTAGATATGATAGAGCCCAATACGCTCAGGAATCCTGTACACCTGTTGATTGACGGTTAAGAGGCGGGACCAAAGAGCCAGAGCTCAACCCCCGCAAGCACAACTAGGTGAGTACGTACGTACGCGCGCGTGTGTGTGTGTGTGTAATTACCTAAGTGTAATTACCTAAGTGTAGTTACAGGATGAGAGCTACGCTCGTGGTGTCCCGTCTTCCCAGCACTCTTTGTCATATAACGCTTTGAAACTACTGAAGGTCTTGGCCTCCACCACCTTCTCACCTAACTTGTTCCAACCGTCTATCACTCTATTTGTGAAAGTGAATTTTCTTATATTTCTTCGGCATCTGTGTTTAGCTAGTTTAAATCTATGACCTCTTGTTCTTGAAGTTCCAGGTCTCGGGAAATCTTCCCTGTCCATTTTATCAATTCCTGTTACTATTTTGTACGTAGTGATCATATCACCTCTTTTTTCTTGTCTTCCAGTTTTGGCATATTTAATGCCTCTAACCTCTCCTTGTAGCTCTTACCCTTCAGTTATGAGAGCCACTTAGTAGCATGTCTTTGCACCTTTGTGTGCACTGTGTGTGTGTGTGTGTGTGTGTGTACTTACCTAGTTGTACTCACCTAGTTGTGTTTTGGGTGTTTGTGGGGGTTGAGCTCTGGCTCTTTGGTCCCGCCTTTCAACCGTCAATCAACAGGTGTACAGGTTCCTGAGCCTATTGTGCTCTATCATATCTACACTTGAAACTGTGTATGGAGTCAGCCTCCACCACATCACTTCCTAATGCATTCCATTTGTCAACCACTCTGACACTAAAAAAGTTCTTTCTAATATCTCTGTGGCTCATTTGGGCACTCAGTTTCCACCTGTGTCCCCTAGTGCGTGTGCCCCTTGTGTTAAACAGCCTGTCTTTATCAACCCTGTCGATTCCCCTGAGAATCTTGAATGTGGTGATCATGTCCCCCCTAACTCTTCTGTCTTCCAACGAAGTGAGGTTTAATTCCTGCAGTCGCTCCTCGTAGCTCATACCTCTCAGCGCGGGTACTAGTCTGGTAGCAAACCTTTGAACCTTTTCCAGTTTAGTCTTATGCTTGACTAGATAGGGACTCCATGCTGGAGCCGCATACTTCAGGATTGGTCTGACATATGTGGTATATAATGATCTGAAAGATTCCTTACACAAGTTTCTAAAGTCCGTTCTTATGTTAGCCAACCTGGCATATGCTGCTGATGTTATCCTCTTGATATGAGCTTCAGGGGACAGGTCTGGCGTGATATCAACCCCCAGGTCTTTCTCTCTCTCTGACTCTTGAAGTATGTCATCTCCCAAATGGTACCTTGTATCTGGTCTCCTGCTTCCTACCCCTATCTTCATTACATTACATTTGCTTGGGTTAAACTCTAACAGCCATTTGTTCGACCATTCCTTGCAGCTTGTCCAGGTCTTCTTGAAGTCTCAAGCTGTCCTCCTCTGTCTTAATCCTTCTCATAATTTTGGCGTCGTCAGCAAACATTGAGAGGAATGAGTCTATACCCTCTGGGAGATCATTTACGTATATCAGAAACAGGATAGGTCCAAGTACAGAGTGTGTGTGTGTGTGTGTGTGTGTGTGTGTGTGTGTGTGTGTGTGTGTGTGTGTGTGTGTGTGTGTGTGTGTGTGTGTGTGCTCACCTAGTTGTACTCACCTAGTTGTGTTTGCGGGGGTTGAGCTCTGGCTCTTTGGTCCCGCCTCTCAACCGTCAATCAACAGGTGTACAAATTCCTGAGCCTATTGGGCTCTATCATATCTACACTTGAAACTGTGTATGGAGTCAGCCTCCGCCACATTACTTCCTAATGCATTCCATTTTTCAACCACTCTGACACTAAAAAAGTTCTTTCTAATATCTCTGTGGCTCATTTGGGCACTCAGTTTCCACCTGTGTCCCCTAGTGCGTGTGCTCCTTGTGTTAAATAGCCTGTCTCTATCAACCCTGTCGATTCCCTTGAGAATCTTGAATGTGGTGATCATGTCCCCCCTAACTCTTCTGTCTTCCAACGAAGTGAGGTTCAATTCCCGTAGTCTCTCCTCGTAGCTCCTACTTCTCAGCTCGGGTACTAGTCTGGTGGCAAACCTTTGAACCTTTTCCTGTGTGTGTGTGTGTGTGTGTGTGTGTGTGTGTGTGTGTGTGTGTGTGTGTGTGTGTGTGTGTGTGTGTGTGTGTGTGTGTGTGTGTGAACTTCCACCGCATAGGTTCGAACCTCCATCACGGCTCCTACGGAGATGCTCACTGATACAGTCACGTTAGCGTGATTACTCTCTGTGTGCTATCTTAAATGTCATCTAGTTCATACGGAGAAAAAACATGGAACCTATCACATGGTTCCTTGTGGCGTCGTGGCGGCCAACTCGGCCGGCGTCGTGCGAGCAATGTCGTCTTGTTGGAGCCCCGGCAGGGGAGTGTTCACTGGATGACGGTTAACTCTACACTGCGGTAATTGGGTGATCTGGTTACTAAACGACTGCAGCGGCCCGGGAGGCACAGGAAACTAGTAGGGTAAGGGTTATCGTGAGAGAAAGCTCTCAGTCTGTTAAGAAAAGAACACAGATCCCACTCTGGGGTCAAGAGAACAACAGAACCCATTCCGGGGTCAACAGAACCCATTCCGGGGTCAACAGAACCCATTCCGGGGTCAAGAGAACAACAGAACCCACCCCGAGATCAACAGAACCCACCCCGGGGTCAAGAGAACCCACCCCGGGGTCAACAGAACCCACCCCGGGTCAACAGAACCCACCCCGGAGCCAACAGAACCCACTCCGGGGTCAACAGAACCCACCCCGGAGCCAACAGAACCCACTCCGGGTCAACAGAACCCACCCCGGAGCCAACAGAACCCACCCCGGGGTCAACAGAACCCACCCCGGGGTCAAGATCACGGCTCTCCACAGGTCAGACACAAACATGCCTGCACGCTGAGCGAGGGACGCCTCACTGTGATAAACGAGGCAATCAGCCGCTCTAATAAGATAATCACCATCACCGCCGCAGATAAAGGCGTGCGCCATGGGACCTTTCACCAGTCAGGTGCTGATAAACTGGACTATTTAACTGGAGTAAAATGGTCTTCAGTCAAGACTGGCGCTTCTGAACACTAGGTCAAGGTTCACCTTCTGGGTTAAGTTTCGTGAATAACTAATTTAGTACACACAGAAAATCACAATAGCGTGATGCATCACATGAACAAATCCACAAGGGCCGTGAGGAGGATTCGAACCTCAGCCCTTAAACGAAGCTCAGTCGATTAAGGCAGCGTCTGGGATGCTCTCGGACGCAGGTTCGAATCCTCGTCACGTCCCTTGTGGATTTGTTCAACTAATTTAGTGCCTTTCGGTTATTTGTCGGTGGTATCCTAGGATGAACGTCCCCGCAGCATGCATGGGTTAAGGATCAGGCCTCCTGGTTGGTAATCTGGTCAACCAGTCTGTTCGATGCGGTTGCTCGCAGCCTGACGTATATGTATATATCACTGCGTGATTCATCAGGTGATTTAGATGATTGTCACCCATTGCAAAATTTGCTTTTCAACGAGGTTAGTTTTGTACATCGTGCCATGCCTTTGGGTCTCGTGTGGTGCTATTTCCGGGTGCAGAGCCACTGAAGTCTCTTCAAACCCTGGGCCTGACTGAGCCTTCTGACCTACCTATAATGTTTCCCTGAACCTCAGGGCTCCTCCCCAACTGAAGCCCTTCCTGGGCCTCATGCAGGCTACATAAGAACAAAGGTTTACTTTGGTTTTACAAAGGAACTACTGATTATCTTCCCACGTGAATACGAAATTGTTGATTCAGAATCCGGGACGAGATAGAGAATCTCGCGTTTGTTTTTATCCTGGTTCAATCGCTGGCGACCAGAATCCATTATCATAATTGGGAACGGCAAGAGGGGTGGAGGGGGGGGGAAGAGACTTGTGTACCTCGTCGTCGTCTTCAGAGAACAGGTGTTCTCACCCGGCGCAACAAAGACACTCAGGTGAGGTACAGATTGAGGAGTGTTCTACAATATTAGGCTGCTGGTCACCGCGGGAAGTCGCTCATTAACTACAAGTAAACATTAAAAAGCTTTCTCTCCTGACTGTGTGTGTGTTGTGACGCCAACACTAACAACGGTAAGTTATCTGGAGGTATTGAAGGGCTCTGCTGGTCCATGGCCCAGCACGTTAAGGGATGGACTACTCTTCTAGGCCACTGGACCACCCTCCTGGACCAGTGGACCACCCTCCTGGACCAGTGGACCACCCTCCTGGACCAGTGGACCACCCTCCTGGACCAGTGGACCACCCTCCTGGACCAGTGGACCACCCTCCTGGGCCAGTGGACCACCCTCCTGGACCAGTGGACCACCCTCCTGGACCAGTGGACCACCCTCCTGGACCAGTGGACCACCCTCCTGGACCACCCTCCTGGACCAGTGGACCACCCTCCTGGACCAGTGGACCACCCTCCTGGACCACCCTCCTGGACCAGTGGACCACCCTCCTGGACCAGTGGACCACCCTCCTGGACCACTGGACCACCCTCCTGGACCAGTGGACCACCCTCCTGGACCAGTGGACCACCCTCCTGGACCAGTGGACCACCCTCCTGGACCACCCTCCTAGACCAGTGGACCACCCTCCTGGACCAGTGGACCACCCTCCTGGACCACTGGACCACCCTCCTGGACCAGTGGACCACCCTCCTGGACCAGTGGACCACCCTCCTGGACCAGTGGACCACCCTCCTGGACCACTGGACCACCCTCCTGGACCACTGGACCACCCTCCTGGACCAGTGGACCACCCTCCTGGACCACTGGACCACCCTCCTGGACCAGTGGACCACCCTCCTGGACCAGTGGACCACCCTCCTGGACCAGTGGACCACCCTCCTGGACCAGTGGACCACCCTCCTGGACCAGTGGACCACCCTCCTGGACCACTGGACCACTACTGCAAGCGTTGACATACTGTCTTTAACAGCAGCTTTCCTCACCCACCCTCCCCTTAACCTATAGCCAGGCCTTTCAAACCGTGTTATTTCATTCACCAGGGAATGATGTCAGGAGCCTCGAACACGCCTAAGTCTGTGTTCAAGCGGCTGCCCAGGCACAGTTTAAAGTGTCAGTTTGGTGCCTCTGAAATCCTTATTGTGGCTAGCCCGTGGCTCAGTCGATAGAGCACTCGTGTCTCATGCTATAGGTCGCGTGTTCGAGCCTCCTATTACCCTGCTGAATGAAATGTTACTATCCACGGGAGTGTAGTTAACTAATTAATTTCATAGGTGAGTAACACAGTACCCTGAATACTTACCCATAAGGCAGGTCCTATTTACATCAAGTTTTAATTAAATGTTATAGACGCCCGAGTATTAGTTAGAAATGTTGATACAGAGCAGATTGGTCCAATCGTCTTAACACTGTGGCCATGACAATGCTTCCTTATATATTTCATAATTCAAAATATTTCCACTTGGCGTTTGCTGTTGGAAGAAGATCTATTTTAATGCCTCTCGAGTTGTTTACATATTGACACACTTCATGTCACTGGCCGGTTGAGCACCAACACCTCTCAGTGTATGTATGCGCTTTGCAAGACACAATGCAACCCGTCACTCTTGATCTGAGTTGGTGGTGGTGTGTCCTGTGTCCTGGTGGAGTGTCCCGTGTCCTGGTGGAGTGTCCCGTGTCCTGGTGGAGTGTCCTGTGTCCTAGTGAAGTGTCCTGTGTCCTAGTAGAGTGTCCTGTGTCCTAGTGGAATGTCCTGTGTCCTAGTGGAGTGTCCTGTGTCTTAGTGGAGTGTCCTGTGTCTTAGTGGAGTGTCCTGTGTCCTAGTGGAGTGTCCTGTGTCCTAGTGGAGTGTCCTGTGTCTTAGTGGAGTGTCCTGTGTCTTAGTGGAGTGTCCTGTGTCCTAGTGGAGTGTCCTGTGTCCTAGTGGAGTGTCCTGTGACCTAGTGGAGTGTCCTGTGTCCTAGTGGAGTGCCCTGTGTCCTAGTGGAGTGTCCTGTGTCCTAGTGGAGTGTCCTGTGTCCTAGTGGAGTGTCCTGTGTCTTAGTGGAGTGTCCTGTGTCTTAGTGGAGTGTCCTGTGACCTAGTGGAGTGTCCTATGTCCTAGTGGAGTGTCCTGTGACCTAGTGGAGTGTCCTGTGACCTAGTGGAGTGTCCTGTGTCCTAGTAGAGTGTCCTGTGACCTAGTGGAGTGTCCTGTGTCCTAGTGGAGTGCCCTGTGTCCTAGTGGAGTGTCCTGTGTCTTAGTGGAGTGTCCTGTGTCTTAGTGGAGTGTCCTGTGACCTAGTGGAGTGTCCTGTGTCCTAGTGGAGTGTCCTGTGTCCTAGTGGAGTGTCCTGTGTCCTAGTGGAGTGTCCTGTGTCCTAGTGGAGTGTCCTGTGTCCTAGTGGAGTGTCCTGTGTCCTAGTGGAGTGTCCTGTGTCCTAGTGGAGTGTCCTGTGTCTTAGTGGAGTGTCCTGTGACCTAGTGGAGTGTCCTGTGTCCTAGTGGAGTGCCCTGAGTCCTATTGGAGTGTCCTGTGTCCTAGTGGAGTGTCCTGTGTCCTAGTGGAGTGTCCTGTGTCTTAGTGGAGTGTCCTGTGTCCTAGTGGAGTGTCCTGTGTCCTAGTGGAGTGTCCTGTGTCCTAGTGGAGTGTCCTAGTGGAGTGTCCTGTGTCCTAGTGGAGTGTCCTGTGTCTTAGTGGAGTGTCCTGTGTCTTAGTGGAGTGTCCTGTGTCCTAGTGGAGTGTCCTGTGTCCTAGTGGAGTGTCCTGTGTCTAGTGGAGTGTCCTGTGTCTTAGTGGAGTGTCCTGTGTCCTAGTGGAGTGTCCTGTGTCCTAGTGGAGTGCCCTGTGTCCTAGTGGAGTGTCCTGTGTCCTAGTGGAGTGTCCTGTGTCCTAGTGGAGTGTCCTGTGTCTTAGTGGAGTGTCCTGTGTCTTAGTGGAGTGTCCTGTGTCCTAGTGGAGTGTCCTGTGTCCTAGTGGAGTGCCCTGGGTGTTATCTTCGCTACACTGCGTTGTGTTTTTCTTGTGGAATTTACGACCATTTTGTAGCATCAGAAAGTCGAAGTTTTTATCAAGGAATTGATCAATCTTTTAAAACAGCGACGTATGCGGAGGGAAAAATTCAAAGCACCATAATATTGACGTAATTTTTTCTGTGTCAACCTTGATGGCTCGGGAGGGTTTACTTGTATGTGTAGGGTTCTGGTCAGGCAAAACAGTCGCTTTTTTATGGATTGCCAAATCGAATGACCAAAATTTCACAGTATAATTCAAATGAAGTCTCAGTAGTGCAAGGTTAACAAATAAATTCATTTATATACATTATATTATATATATATATATATATATATATATATATATATATATATATATATATATATATATATATATAATATATATATATATTGGTAGCAGTCTTTCTTGTAAACATGTGTTGTTGAATATGACCGAAAGGGTAAGATTAATAATTCTAACACAATCTTCTCAATATTTCTTACGTTTTTCTTCACTGTCGAGGGTAATTGAAAAATTAGCTCTCCAAAGTTCCTTTTAACATTTTATTTATGGTCTGACGCCTAGAGCGATTTGCAAGAGACTTCTTACATTTTCAAGACAAATTTTTAATATTTTTAAATTTAAAAGACAAATCTTCTTGCTTCTGTTTGGTTCGGGGTCTTGAAGAATCACTTCAAGACCCAGAACCAAAACAGAAGCAAGTAGAGAAATACGCAATGTACCCAGTGATTCGTGTTCTGACTGTAAATTATCTTTACCCAGTGATTCGTGTTCTGTCACCTCACCCAAAAACTTTGTGTCATATTAACTCGCCCAAAAACGAATAAAGCATGAAACAGAGTTTGTAAAAATTTGTCTTTGAAAACGTAAGAAGTCTCTTGCGAAACGCTTCTAGGCGTCAGACCATAATAAAATGTGAAAATGAACTTTGGAGAGCTATTTTTCAATGCTCTACTTAATACAAACTTAAACCAGAGCTTTAAAAAATGGCACTGTAGCACTAGAAATATGTGAAAGCATTATCACTAAGAATGCAAATTGGAAGAGAACGGCGCTCCCTCTTATAGGTAAGAAACAAATAGCAGAACATACCAACCGCTCCGCTCTGTACCAACAGCGACGAGGAAGGCTGTGTAGGGACATAGAATGATCGGAATAATCTGAATCACACAAAATCTA
>WNGS01164858.1:2902747-2922881 GCA_020271785.1 Procambarus virginalis | reverse complement strand
TTCGTTTTAATTGCGATTCGAACAGTGATGGCCGTCGAATATCTGGACTAATCACAATCACGCTTTGATTGTGTACAGAGCCCCCCAGGTAGTGTACGTCGCATATGATTGTACAGATCACCTAAGTCGTGCTTCTGTATCATTATCCTGATCGTCTGATGATTGACAGATCTCATGGTCGTCGTCTTTGAGTCGTCTTATAATTGTGGTGTTCGTTGCCTCCGGGTGGCTGTTGGACCAAGCCCTTCCAAGCCAAGCCAAGCCCAGGGCCGGGCTTGGGGAGTGGAACATCCCCAAGAGCCCCCCCCCCCATGTGTAGCCTAGCCAAGAAGAAGGCAAGCAAGAAATGGAGTTTTCAAAGATATCAAAATTATTAAGGAGTAGAAATTAACTGTTGCAAATATTTGAAAATATGACACACATTCAATGTAGTATAAGCCTAAAAATGAGCCGAGTCATTATTTTTAAGGTCCTATATATAAAGGCCGAAACATTGACCAATGACAGCGTCCCAGGCCCCTGCAGGGAGTGGGTAGGAGATTAGCTGACAGGGGGATACAGTTTTGGGAGTCGGGGAGTGTGAGGGTAGACAGGGGGGGGGGGATGCCGTCATACCCTGTCAGATAACGGGTGCTCGACGCGGCTATGGCAGCCGGATAATAAAAATAAAAAGCCGGAAATCAACCCTTACCTGACTGTAAGGGCATAAATATACGCCTTACAGTCAGGCATTGTGGAGGGAGAGGGGGGGGGGGGGGAACGCTTCCTCTTGTAGTCTTACCATACAAGAATTTATAAGATTCTTGTATGATCTTACAAGATTCTAACTTAACTTCTAGATTCTTGATTCTAACTTATTACTATCAATCAAATAATAATTCAAAACCAATTTATTTTGTATGATTATTATGTACAATGCAAAATTATTTTGTAATAGACTAGTTTATTAACAACCTTATTGCTACTGTTCCCGTGTAAGTAATGGTAACGTGTTCTCAGAGCGATAATAACTGGATGACACCCACACTGGTGCATTTGCTCTCTACATTTCAGTAAAGAACAAATGTGGTTACTGAAACACATTTCAATAAATTCAGTAAAGAATTTATTCTTTACATAAATTTCACAAATACACAAGTGTGTGGGTTTGTTATCCTACTGAACTCATTAATATTACACCTAATTTATCTCTCTCTGGTCGCACACGAGTCTGTATGTTATCAAGTGTTGGAGAGGGACCAGGGCTTGGGGGAGGGAGGGGAGGAACGGTATTAAGGTATGGGAGGAAGGGGAGGAACGGTATTAAGGTATGGGAGGAAGGGGAGGAAGGTATTAAGGTATGGGAGGAAGGGGAGGAACGGTATTAAGGTATGGGAGGGAGGCAGAGAGGGAGGTGAGCAGAGGAGGAAGTGTTGGCGGGGAAAATCCCCTGCTTGCTATACTCAGCCAGACTCATCAAGACGCACCCATTCTCCCCTCTTGGATTTTTTTTCCCCTGCAACATTGTTTGGTTCAAGATCACATCCGCGTAAGTAAATATAGCAAGCCAGGTACATTATATATATATACCTCAGGTCCTCCAAACATCAGTAAATATAAATATGTAATATGTGCACAAACGGTGTACATGTACTGAAAATGCATCCTCATTCATATGTACATTCATACCTTCATAAATACAAATAGATGTGCGTATACTGATACGTACATTCATAATTCATGTAATATATACATACGTTTCATATATACATACATACATATAAATATATATACATATTTCATAAATACATACCCACGTACATATGTATTAAAAAAGCACACATTACGTAAGCCATTATTTGTTATTTTCGTCGGCCAGCCCCGTCACCACGTGCCTCCCCCCGTCACCACGTGCCAGCCCCCGTCACCACGTGCCTGCCCCCGTCACCACGTGCCAGCCCCCGTCACCACGTGCCACCCCCCCGTCACCACGTGCCACCCCCCCGTCACCACGTGTCACCCCCCCGTCACCACGTGTCACCCCCCCGTCACCACGTGTCACCCCCCCGTCACCACGTGTCACCCCCCCGTCACCACGTGTCACCCCCCGTCACCACGTGCCACCCCCCCGTCACCACGTGTCACCCCCCCGTCACCACGTGCCACCCCCCCGTCACCAGGTGCCACCCCCCCGTCACCACGTGCCACCCCCCGTCACCACGTGTCACCCCCGTCACCACGTGTCACCCCCCCGTCACCACGTGTCACCCCCCCGTCACCACGTGTCACCCCCCCCGTCACCACGTGTCACCCCCCCGTCACCACGTGCCACCCCCCCGTCACCACGTGCCACCCCCCCGTCACCACGTGCCACCCCCCCCGTCACCACGTGTCACCCCCCCCGTCACCACGTGTCACCCCCCGTCACCACGTGCCACCCCCCCGTCACCACGTGCCCCCCCCCGTCACCACGTGCCTGCCCCCGTCACCACGTGCCTGCCCCGTCACCACGTGCCACCCCCCGTCACCACGTGCCACCCCCCCCCGTCACCACGTGCCACCCCCCGTCACCACGTGCCACCCCCCCGTCACCACGTGCCAGCCCCCGTCACCACGTGCCAGCCCCATTCACCACGTGCCACCCCCGTCACCACGTGCCAGCGCCCGTCACCACATGCCAGCCCCCGTCACCACGTGCCAGCGCCCGTCACCACGTGCCAGCCCCATTCACCACGTGCCAGCCCCCGTCACCACGTGCCAGCGCCCGTCACCACGTGCCAGCCCCCGTCACCACGTGCCACCCCCCCGTCACCACGTGCCACCCCCCCGTCACCACGTGCCACCCCCCCGTCACCACGTGCCAGCCCCCGTCACCACGTGCCAGCCCCATTCACCACATGCCAGCCCCCGTCACCACATGCCAGCCCCCGTCACCACGTGCCAGCCCCCGTCACCACGTGCCACCCCCCGTCACCACGTGCCAGCCCCCGTCACCACGTGCCAGCCCCATTCACCACATGCCAGCCCCCGTCACCACGTGCCAGCGCCCGTCACCACGTGCCAGCCCCCGTCACCACGTGCCACCCCCCGTCACCACGTGCCAGCCCCCGTCACCACGTGCCAGCGCCCGTCACCACGTGCCAGCGCCCGTCACCACGTGCCAGCCCCCGTCACCACGTGCCAGCCCCCGTCACCACGTGCCAGCGCCCGTCACCACGTGCCAGCGCCCGTCACCACGTGCCAGCCCCCGTCACCACGTGCCAGTCCCCGTCACCACGTGCCAGCCCCCGTCACCACGTGCCAGCGCCCGTCACCACGTGCCAGCGCCCGTCACCACGTGCCAGCGCCCGTCACCACGTGCCAGCCCCCGTCACCACGTGCCAGCCCCGTCACCACGTGCCAGCGCCCGTCACCACGTGCCACCTCCCGTCACCACGTGCCAGCCCCCGTCACCACGTGCCAGCGCCCGTCACCACGTGCCAGCCCCCGTCACCACGTGCCAGTCCCCGTCACCACGTGCCAGCCCCCGTCACCACGTGCCAGCGCCCGTCACCACGTGCCAGCGCCCGTCACCACGTGCCAGCGCCCGTCACCACGTGCCAGCCCCCGTCACCACGTGCCAGCCCCCGTCACCACGTGCCAGCGCCCGTCACCACGTGCCACCTCCCGTCACCACGTGCCAGCCCCGTCACCACGTGCCAGCCCCCGTCACCACGTGCCAGCCCCCGTCACCACGTGCCAGCCCCCGTCACCACGTGCCAGCCCCCGTCACCACGTGCCAGCCCCCGTCACCACGTGCCACCCCCCGTCACCACGTGCCAGCCCCCGTCACCACGTGCCACCCCCCCGTCACCACGTGCCAGCCCCCGTCACCACGTGCCAGCGCCCGTCAAGGTGCGTCTAAAGATTTTTTCATATATANTGTCGAGTGGAGAGTTGAGTGGACAGTAAGATTGCACTCTTTAAGTACAATGAGTTTAAAGCCGGAAGGCGAGTAAGAGAGCGAGTAAACAAGAGTGTGGAACAAGAGCGTGTGGAACAAGAGCGTGTGGAACAAGAGCGTGTGGAACAAGAGCTTGTGGAACAAGAGCGAGTGGAACAAGAGCGTGTGGAACAAGAGCGTGTGGAACAAGAGCGTGTGGAACAAGAGCGAGTGGAACAAGAGCGTGTGGAACAAGAGCGTGTGGAACAAGAGCGAGTGGAACAAGAGCGTGTGGAACAAGAGCGTGTGGAACAAGAGCGAGTGGAACAAGAGCGTGTGGAACAAGAGCGTGTGGAACAAGAGCGTGTGGAACAAGAGCGAGTGGAACAAGAGCGTGTGGAACAAGAGCGTGTGGAACAAGAGCGTGTGGAACAAGAGCGTGTGGAACAAGAGCGAGTGGAACAAGAGCGTGTGGAACAAGAGCGTGTGGAACAAGAGCGAGTGGAGTGAATGTGAACTGGCGTAAAATCGCGCTGCAAATGAGACGTTATGTAGGTTAGACATTTAAGAGCGAAATGGAAAGTGGACCAGTGGTAGAAAAAACAAAATAGAGTAGGGCAGGAGTAGAGGATGGTGGCTGTGTGGGCGTGGTGACCGTGTGGGCGTGGTGGCCGTGTGGGCGTGGTGGCCGTGTGGGCGTGGCGGCCGTGTGGGCGTGGCGGCCGTGTGGGCGTGGTGGCCGTGTGGGCGTGGCGGCCGTGTGGGCGTGGTGACTGCAATGAAAAAGTGCATAGGTGCAGCAGTATGCAAGTGTAAGCATGTGAGGATGAAAACACACAGGTGACAGGCGTGCGAAAGTGAGTGAGAGTGAGAGGGGTGACAACACAGGTGACAGGCGTGCGAAAGTGAGTGAGAGTGAGAGGGGTGACAACACAGGTGACAAGCGGAGGGAGGACTACACCTTTTACGTTGCTGCTCCTCATCTGGTGAAGTAAAGCCGATTCTCCTCTTGTTTATGCTTGACGAGTGGCACTGGTCTATACTCGGTGACTGGCACTCAGTGTTAGTTGCTTGGTGAGTAACAACGCACTTTAAGGCCTTGTAGATTATTGGCGGGTGAGTCAGGAACTGAGGGTTCACCTGCTCACCAACATTTCAAGGTAAGAGAATGAAACAATGAGTTCCCTCTACCTCTTTTATTTGAAGCACAATGCCCAGGTCGATTGATACAAGTTTCGTCGTGTGAAGCAGACACACAGGACTGCCCCTCGTGTACACTGGACCAACACAGGTGATAAATATAAACAAAAAAGAACCAGGTATAGGATAGGCTTATCTCTACTTAAGCTAATGAACCAATTTTGACATTCAGCTGCGGCATTCAAACATAAACAAAGGAACAATCAATGCATGAAAGGAGTAGCTGTACAACTATGTACATGGGATGTACAAGGTGGGTGGGTGTGGGTGTCTTTTGCGTGTGGTGAAGTGCGGCGTGAGTGGTGCACAAGTGTGAGACTACAACACTGGCGCAGGCAGTGCTCCGTGCACACTCACAGCCCGTCCCGCCCTCCCGGTCCGTGTGGCCAGCTGGCCCGTGAATGTCAGCCCACGAGACGGTGCCACTGGCCAGCTGGCCCTCACATGCAAGCCGGGGGGGCGGCTGACGGTGGAGAGCCCCGGCCCGGCGTGGCACCGCGCGTTACCATCCGTGGCTCTCTGGTACAGAGGAGCCGGGAGGACACGGGCCGCACACCACAGGCAAGCACAACCACTGGCAAATGGACCACATTTCCTGCAGGCAGTTTATGGTCAAGCATGACCCATGGCCAACATGCTACGAACTGGGCCTTGGGCCGCATAGCTTCAGCATTTAAGACAAAAATTTAGATGCCGTGGGTGCGGCCCGCGGGGCACGGGGCCACTAGGCGAGGTTGTGGAGTGCGTGCTGGGCTCCCTGGGGAGGCAGGCGGCTACAGCGTGGGCGGTGCGAAGGATGGGCGTGGGCGTCACCGGAGACCCGTCGACTTACTTGAGCTATCGGACTCATCATGTGGGGTCACGAGGCCCGTCGCACCCGTCCGTCGGTTACGACCGCAGATCTTGGGACGTGGAATAGCCCAGTCGTCGTCAGATTCGGACCCAGCTTCCGCCACCTGTACACTGGAGTGTTTTGGGCGGCGCGCCTCCTTCTGGAGTGTCTTGGATCCCTGCGAAGTCCCTAACACTTCGCGGCGAGAAAAACGGCAGTTGGGTTTTCTCGTATAGTCGAACTCGTCTCCGGACCCCGAGGAGCTGTGGCTATTGCTGCCACCATCACTGTTGTGGGCCTCGCTGCGGCGGTGGTGGTGGTGATGGTGCTGCTGATGCTCACCAGAGTGCTGACGTTTGGGCTTCAACACGTTCTCAACCCGCAAGTGGTCGAACAGTGGGTGACCCGTTTTTGGCACGGAGCGTACTTTATTTTGGCGACTAATGGCTTCAACAGTTTTCCGGTACTGGATCACTTCCACTGACTCGTAGATGTTCTCATCGCTGGCAGCAGAGCGAAGACTGCCCAATAACGTCTTCTTAATATTTTCGACGTCGACATTACGTTTATTGCTGCCTTTAGATGTGTGGGAGCCACTGCGAGTGCGTGCCCTCGAGTCGTTCTCGTTATGGTGTCGGTGCTTGTTCCCTTCCGTCATGAACACGTCCAAGTAGTTGGCATCGTTCTCGGCGCCCAAGAGCTTGAGACTGTCGAAGGTGGGATACCCACCATCTGCAACCATCTTCCTCAGGTCGCGCATCTTCATCATGCGGGCGTAGTCGACCTTATCTTGGGCGTGACGACTCTTTAGGGCCTCAAACATAGGGTGGACCATAGGGGTGGCCTTACCCCGGGCGTAGAGCATCTCTCGGGCGCGCGGATTATGCATAGTGTGCATCTCGGGATGGAATGCCACTTTGGTTCCGTGATAGGCAGGCATTATGGTAACACTTTATCACTAGAATAACGGCGGAAGCCTTGAGCATATAATTCACTGACACTCACAAACACCACTTATCTCACTCCCTCCCTGGGACACTCCACTCCCCTCACTGCTTGCACATACACTGACGGCGCGTTTTCCTGACAGCTCTGGCGCTCAAACACTTTCTATTGACACAGGTTGTGGTTAGTAGCTGGATACGGGAGGTGGCAAGCCAAGCGTCACACTCGGTGTGGGCGTGATTTACCTTCACACTGGCTTCACACACTCACAAGTGGAGGGGGACCGCGAAGCTTAGCGAGGCGCCGAGGGTGTCTCGTGGCAACGAGCGGGGCGTGGGGCTGGCTTGACCGCTCTTGATACTTTCACTTTCCTGACGGAGGTGGCGGGGGAGAGCGGCTGGGGCGGGGGCGTGTCTCTGGCGGTGGACTCCTGCCGTCTGCGCACCGCAGTGAGCCACTGTCCTGTGCGGCTGGGTTTAAGAGGCAGACTCGCTCTTGTCCCCGTGATGAAACCCACGCGTTGCGTCACGTGAAAGTTGGGCGCCTCGTCACGCGAGTGGCCACTTGGCTGGCGGAGGTCAGCTGCCGCAGACTCCCACTTGTGTAACACTCGTGGCCAGGACGGCTTCTGTGCGGCCACGCTCACCCGGGGATGGTGGCCACCACCTCCTGCTGCTGCTGCCGACGATCACGCCGGGGATGACCCAGATGTGTGCTGTCCACGTCACGAACTCGCTGTTGCTCTTAATTCTTCACTAGACACTGTGCTTCTTCGTAAACTTCCGCTGGTTCTTCCTGATGTGAATTATTTTTGTATAGAGGTGAAGAGGAATGAGGCAGAGGGACTTGTTGGACTTGAGCAATTCGAAGAGACAGAAAAGTTGATCTTGGTAGAAAATTAACTGGACAGAGCTTATCCGTTTTGGGGGGTGGGGATAAACCGCTAGACAGGCTCTTAGTCGGCTTGGCTAGCTATCCTGCTGGTGCTGGTGCAGGCAACTGGGGCGTAAACAGCCGACACGAAGAACGAGCGCGAGAGGGAGGCTGTTCTGAGACACGGGGACCTGGTGGCTGGAGTCTGGACTCAGGCTACCGTGGCGGCACTCCCGAGCGTGTCGAGCCTGTCTAGTTAGTGCGGCTGGTCTGGGCTGCGGCTAGCGACCGAGTGACGCCCCTCCACTGTTCTACGCTCCCACCTCACGCACGGCGCTCCGGAGGGGGAGCGTCAGGGACCATGGGGCGGGGGGGGGGGGGAGGGAAGGACATGTGGGTATGGGGGCGTGGTACTGTGTGTTGGGGGGAGGGGGGGGGTGAGGGAGGACATCCACTACTAACTTCGGCGGAGGGGGGGGGGGGCTCCTGGTATATCCAGGGCACATAACCCGGGATGAAGGAAGAGTGAGGGGGAGGGAGGGAGGGGGAACAACACAACAGTGAGAGTGATTCCAGCGGGTGAGGACAGTGGGAGGGGGTGGGGGGGGGGAGGAAGGTAGCAAGAGGGAGGGGGGGGGGAAGCTCAAGGTCGCGCGCCATGATTACCCCCTCTCCCTCCCCCCCCCCCCCTCCCTCCTCCCCCCCCCATTCCCCTTCCGCCTCCATCCAAAACGCTTCCCCCCACCCTCCCCCCAGCCCTATCATCCCCCATTACCACACACACACACACACACACACACACACACACACACACACACACACACACACCACACACACACACACACACACACAGACAATATACAAATACCATCACCCATCGCGGGCACCTACTACCATGGGTGCTCACCAGCCGCCATTTGGGGGGAGGGGGGAGGGGAAGGGGGAGAGGGGAGAGGGGAACGGGGAGGGGGAGAGGGGACGGGGAACGGGGAGGGGGAGAGGGGAAGAGGGAGGGGGGAGAGGGGAAGAGGGAGGGGGGAGAGGGGAGGGGGAGGGGGACGGAAGAGAGGGGGAACAGGGAAGAGGGAGGGGGAGGGGGGAGGAAGAGGGAGGGGGAGGGAGGATTAACCTGGCTTAGATTACTAGGTAACTCCAGGGTTATTTCCTCATACTTTCTGAGGATATCTTAGCACTTACAACACTTTACTCGTGAACCAGTTTTTATGACCAGTATTGTGGCATATGTGCACTGGTGAGACCTGTGGTGGGTGGGTACTGTCAGGATTATGGGGGTGGGTACTGTCAGGATTATGGTGGGTGGGTACTGTCAGGATTATGGTGGGTGGGTACTGTCAGGATTATGGTGGGTGGGTACTGTCTGGATTATGGTGGGTGGGTACTGTCTGGATTATGGTGGGTGGGTACTGGCTGGATTATGGTGGGTGGGTACTGTCTGGATTATGGTGGGTGGGTACTGGCTGGATTATGGTGGGTGGTACTGTCAGGATTATGGTGGGTGGGTACTGTCAGGATTATGGTGGGTGGGTACTGTCAGGATTATGGTGGGTGGGTACTGTCTGGATTATGGTGGGTGGGTACTGTCAGGATTATGGTGGGTGGGTACTGTCAGGATTATGGTGGGTGGGTACTGTCAGGATTATGGTGGGTGGGTACTGTCAGGATTATGGTGGGTGGGTACTGTCTGGATTATGGTGGGTGGGTACTGTCAGGATTATGGNTTTCAAAGGTGGAGAGATTGCTGACCTGGAGAACGTGCAGAGATCCTTTACTGCTAGAATCCACTCAGTAAAAACTTCTAAACTATTGGGACCGACTAATGAGCCTAAATCTGTATTCCGTTGAGCGCAGGCGGGAGAGATACATAATATTTACACGTGGAAAATAGTAGAGGGGCTGGTTCCAAACCTGCACACAGAAATAACATCACATGAGACCAGGAGGTATGGCAGGATGTGCAGAATACCCCCCGTTGAAGATCAGAGGTGCAACAGGTACTCTGAGAGAGAACTATCAACATCAGAGGCCCGAGACTGTTCAACACGCTTCCACTACACATAAGGGGCATAACTGGCCGAGCCCTCACAGTGTTCAAGAGAGAACTGGATAACCACCTCCAAAGGATACCTGATCAACCAGGCTGTGATTCATACGTCAGGCTGCGAGCAGCCGCGTCCAACAGCCTGATTGACCAGTCCAGCAACAAGGAGGCCTGGTCGATGACCGGGCCGCGGGGTCGTTAAGCCTCGAAATCACCTCAAGGTCACCACCAAGGAAGACACTTCCGGTCATGTTAGGAACACACAACTCTCGTGAACACACGGGGCGGTGTTCGCAGGAAGCGGCCAAAGGAATATTCATTGACATTAACGTGCTGACAAAATGAGCGAGTCTCTCCCAGGGTGATCCACCTCGACGGTCCCCCGGGGGGGGGAGGGGGGGTAGTCTGGCTATACCGGCCCCGTCAGTGATCCACCACTCTTGTTATCTTGATCATGGTTATCCCGACTCTCCGCGGGGCTTCTGGTACTCCAAGCTTCCAGACCCACTGGGAGATTCCAGTCCCTTCTATGCTATCGCGGACTGTAGCTCTTAAGTCGACTTAATCGGAGTTTCTAGACTTCTTTTTATGTCCACTCCTTTATTCCAGCCTATCCTCCTCTTACGTCGGAGAATCTAACCCCCTTTTATATCCGGCAGAAATCTCAAAATTTTGTCAATTGGTGCCGTCGGGAACCCGTCATAAAGTCCCATTATACCCAGGGAAAACCTCCATCACCAACGTCCCATAAGATTAACACCAATATTCTCAACCTTATAAATCAAAGCTCGATTGTTAAATCATTTCTTTGGCCCCGCCACAGCGAGAATATTGGCCCCCATGTCAGCACAACATTCATCAGACCATCGGGTTAGGTACACTAATCTCTGCTCAACTCCCTAGGCAGGAGGATTCAACGGTAGAATTTTAGTCCCCTCAAGGCCAGACGCTGCAACGTTCCGCCATTCAGCGCTGTACTTAAAGTACGCATTGTAACGGGGACGGGAGGTGGGGGGGGGAGGTAGTATGTTGATGTGTTTTAAGTACTGCATTATTTTCTCGCGCGTGAAGGTCATTCCCTAGTTCACTTACGTCTTTGTTCTGAAATCCATATTTTCTCTCTCTTGGTCATATCTCCGGCACCCAAATAAAGAGAGAAGCTATGATACATTGTGAGGCAAGGATTGGGAGGAGGGGGGGGACTAAGGTACTCTTCCTTGGAGGTAAGGAGGGGATTAAGGTACTTCCTTGGAGGACAGAAGTGTGGGAGAGGGGGGGGGAGGGTACTCTTCACAGGATCGTTGAGTTCAGGAGCCGTGAGTCATACCCCAAGCTTGGGAAGCAACTGGTCTTGGTATCTGTGGGTCTGGAGGAGGAGGACGACGACGACCATGAGATAACGGTAAATTGATATCCTCTGTAATGTATTGCCGCTGGATACACTGCAAGGAACACTTTCATTTATACTGCGTATTCATTGATCGTTTAATTAACGTAAATGAAAAACCCGGATTATACCTGACCTTTTCATATTGACTTCAGGTTCCCTAGACTCCTTCGTGAGTGAGACGCCAGCACAAATGAACTGTGATGTAATTAGAAGACAAACAGGAATTGCCTGTTATATTCTGTAAACGGGGCGTGTTTGTTAATACTGTTGAATTGTAAGGCTTACAGTTTGGGGGTACATCATTTATACATTACGAAGGCGTGTTTAATACTTTTAACTATAATTTGTGGTACTTGATTTGCAGTGTCGAACCGTCACTGACGGTCGTATAGCACGGTCACTGACAGTCGTAGCACTGTCGTATAGCCCCGTCACTGACCTAGCGTAGTCCAAGTGGACCCAAGCTAGCTAGACATGGCAGAAGAATGATCTTCCCTCCTGGATCAAACCTCCAGTGGGCTCTGAAAGTTGCTCTACCCCTGAAGCCCAGCCTGAGGCCCTGGCTTGACTTGCAAAAACTTGCAAAAGGCTAATAGAAGGCCCACAGACCCACTATACAACCTGGCTGGTCCGGTACTTCTTGCAGGAACGAGTCTAATTTTCTCCTGAACGCGTCCACTTTTTGTACCGGCGATACGTCTTGTTTGCTGGGAAGAAATGTTCCAGAAGAAACCAGTAAATTTCTCACCAGTATGTCTACAGTCTCCGTGATGTAGTGGTAAGACACTCGCCTGGCGTTCCGCGAGCGCTATGTCATGGGTTCGTATCCTGGCCGGGGAGGATTTACTGGGCGCAATTCCTTAACTGTAGCCTCTGTTTAACGCAACAGTAAAATGTGTACTTGGATGAAAAAACGATTCTTCGCGGCAGGGGATCGTATTCCAGGGACCTGCCCGAAACGCTACGCGTACTGGTGGCTGTACAAGAATGTAACAACTCTTGTATATATCTCAAAAAAAAAAGATTGTCAAAGAACAATTCGTCGCGGGGGGAAGCCAGCCACATGGCTGGCTTCCCCCCGCAAGCAACTGACATGTAAGCGGAAGAGATGTGCAAATGTTGCAGCATGCAGTTGAGCAGCAGTGTGTGTACTAGATGAAGACAATCAGAAGATTCTTGTTGAAGCCAAACACAAATTCTAGATGAAGCCAAACACAAGACACTAGAGATGTAGCTAAACAGAACAAACTAGATGAAGCTGAGCAGAACTAGACAAAGAGCTAGAGCTGAAGCTATATTGTCAACTCAACAGTTTACTGAAGCGACATGATATCCCACGAGTACTCTGACCTCCGCAAGCGGTGGTAGAGGTGCCCCCCCCCCACACACACACAGTTTCAAGTGTAGATATGATAGAGCCCAATAAGCTCAGGAATCTGTACACCAGTTGATTGACAGTTGAGAGGCGGGACCAAAGAGCCAGAGCTCAACCCCCGCAAGCACAAATAGGTGAATAGGTGAGGTGAGTACACACACACACACACACAGGACGGTCATCCAACGCATACAAAAATGTTCTTTTAATCCTAATTTACACTCAAACTGAAGAAAACACTAAAGATTTTGTATACACATGCACCAGAGTGACCCCTCTCAAAAAGCCTGATGACCACAGTAAGTTCTCTCAAAACCCGTCCCCCTCATTGCATTTTGACGTAAAAATCTCCCCCCCCCCCAACTTAAAGTCCAAAAATTTATGTACTGTACTATAGATCACAATGTGCTTCCGCCTACAGTTTAGACTTATTGTCTTGTGTATGACCCTCTTTCCTGCGTGACAGTGAATACCAGCATTATCCTCACTTTAATAAGACTTAATCAAAATCCTCAGATTAGGCAAAATTGAAATTAATTTTGTCAATAAAGATGTTAATAATAATAAGTGGCTCGCAAAACTGACGGGATATCCCGTTTTCTATTCGTGGGTCCTAGGCAAGGTTAGGCTAGGCTAGGCTAGGCTAGGCTAGGCTAGGGCAATTTAGTGCATCAGTTTAGTGATGATGTGAACGCTCGGGAGGACGGGCTGCCCCAACGTCCTAGCTGATGAATAGTCAGCACAATTTATAACTGGATTTCCCCTCCCACCATTGAACAACCACAACATAACGCTGGACTCCGCATATATTACGGCAAAGTAAGGGGCCAGTTGTAGTCCAGGAGGGCGAGGACACTTCCAGCGGGCCCAAGTCGTCCTCAGACTGTCCCCATCCCACCTCTCCCACACCTCAAACACGCATTCTTAAGAACAAATCCACAAGGGCCGTGACGAGATGTTCTGTGTGTAACGCATTCTTAAATTTATACGTACCGTGTGCCCCAAAAATTGTATTTCCTGAATATAAATTAATATTTATATTCATAAATTTATATTTATATTCATGAGTAACTGTCAGTCTTCAAAAAAACGCCAAATGCTCGTTAAACCGACAAACTTACTGTTTACGAGTGTAAAAAAACAAACTCTGACATTTAAGAACGCAACTTACGACCCACGAACATGAACAAAGCTTTGCACTCTTCTGTTCCACTCGCACACCTTAATAATAATCTAATTAACAGCTTCACTCACGCACGGCAAATACCAGTTATCGCTAACAGAACAAAACATGTAACATATCACAGTTGCTGCGTGGACCAGAGGAGCGCCTGCTGTGGCGAGGACCAGAGGAGCGCCACAGCAGCTGTGGCGGACCGAGGAGCGCCACAGCAGCTGTGGCGTGGACAGAGGAGCGCCACAGCTGCTGTGGCGAGGACAGAGGAGCGCCACAGCAGCTGTGGCGAGGACTAGAGGAGCACCACAGCAGCTGTGGCGAGGACCAGAGGAGCACCACAGCAGCTGTGGCGAGGACCAGAGGAGCGCCACAGCAGCTGCAAAGGCCTACAAAAACTTAGGGATGCGTCGTACTGACGCATCAAGGAAAAAAGAGGACTATTACTTTCGCATATAATAACCGAGCTTGGACTACAAGCACCGGACAGAGGAGCACGAGTGGTGGCATACCCGGGGCAATTACCCCAGGGGTGCCTCCCCCGGGGCTGTCTCTCACAGCTAGTAACAAGCCAGAACACAGCCGCGTCCAGGGCCTACGTGGGCAGGGGGGAGGAGGAGGAGGAGGTAAAAAGCGGCCTCGAACGAACCCCTGCACAAGGTCGCCGCCAGGCTGGAGGCGCCCAACTTTCATTTCCCGCGTCGAGTAGCGTCCACCACCCCCCCATCCCCCCCCCCCTCTACCGCTCCACCCCTTCCCGCCTAACCCCCCACGCCCCCTTCGTCCCTCCGCCACGCCCTGTCACGCGACGCCCCGCCCACCCTTACCCCCACCTTGTCACGCCCAACCCTTCCCAACACCACTCCCACACTTCCGTCTACCTTACGGCGGTTTTCACCTCCACAGTTTCTTAACTCGCGATGTGGTCCTCAGCACCTCACACCTCCGCTCCGTCTATCATTATTACTATCCAGCGTCAAGATAAACCTCGATGTATTCATCAAGAATTACATAACAGTTTCTAGCAAGCTTTGTAAGACTGCACAAACAGTCTCCATGTAATGTAAACACAAAAACTACAAATTGCTCGCACTAACATCACTATCAAAATATTGACAACCACAAAAGGTGAGAGAGGATAAGTTACGAGGCGAGGGGTTACGTGAGCCAGGATAATATTAGCTCCTGGCTCTGCCAACTCAACCATAACATGGGCCTTCATGCACTACAATACAAGGGGAAACATCGTCCGTCCAACCACTTGCACCGGACGGTAGAGCGCCAGTCCGCTTCATGCAGGTCTGACGTTCAATCCCCGATCGTCCAATTGGTTGGGGCACCATTCCCCCATGTCGCATTCCCAAATCCTTATCCTGACCCCTTTCAAGTGCTACAAATAAATAAAGCTATATACTAATATATATAAAAGCTATATATACTACTATATACTTTTAAAACTATATACCAATAAATATATAGTTTTAAAAGCACTATATCGTTATGGCTTGGCGCTTTCCCCTTATAATTCCAAGTGTTATATATAGTTTTAATGGTACTATATCGTTATGGCTTGGTGCTTTCCCCTGACAATTCCATTCGCACATCCAGTCTTCCACAGGTCACAACATACAATGTGATGTTCTCCCGTCAACACATTAACCTCTTCGCTATGAAATTAACGAATAAATCAAGACTGGAACCGGATAAAAGTGGCACCCAAGTCATACCAAGGAGATGAAGGTACACTCAAGAGACGTGCGAGTCATCACGTTGGAAGAGCCAACCTTTTTTTTTTTACCGTGAATTAACTCGGCTCATTTGTTTTCAAGATGGAACTGTACTCGTTCATTGTGGCTAGTTTGGAGAGCTCGACTACTTCCCGCAGCCCGGCCCCGAGACCTGACTTATAAACTCGAGCTCAATATGTTGTTGTGAAGCGAATAAATGGTTTAAAGGTAATGCGGGACTCGAACCAGGTCCTGCAAGATGTCCTAGACCCACATGCAACCCTGGCAACGCGTCAGGGTCAAAATCTCGAATGTACAAACAACGGGTTATCTTCTAGCTTGAGGTTATCTTAAGATGATTTCGGGGCTTAGCGTCCCAGCGGCCCGGTCCTCGACCAGGCCTCCTATTTATTACACATCCCCAGGAAGCAGCCCGTAGCAACTGTCTAACTCTCAGGTACCTATTTACTGGTAGGTGAATAGTCTTTTCAGGGTGAAAGAAACTGCCCATTTGTTTCCGCCTCCGCCTGGGGTCGAACCTGGAACCTTATGACTACGAATCCCGAGCGCTGTCCACTCAGCCGTCAGGCGGGGGGTACTATAAATCACAGCGGTTGACATTCACGATTGTTTTGCGGTTTAAGTTCGATTGCCTTAGTACACCAATTTCTGTCCGTTGTGACAACTCGAGAGGGCTGGCTAACCTGCGGTTATTTTGAGCTTGGAGCAGCCACCATTAATCGTCAAGATGGAATATATTTTTGTTTTGTTTTTTAGGTAGGGATTTGGGTCTCAGGCTAGGTACTGGAATGGCTTAAGTTATCTAGAGCGTTGATTTCGCTATTAACGACTCGTTAACTATTATACATCCAGACCCCTAATTAACGGTTTGTGCCCAGAGGGGGGGGGGGGAGTGCATCTGAGGGTAGTGCACATTGGCTATCCTACTTTTAAAACTGATTATGAATTTGGTTTATTTATGTAATGCTTTTTATGGCGTTACTAACAGGAAGTTTGTTCCTCTCGTCTTCAACTATTCAGAACGCAAGAGTACCTAAATCAACACTCGGTCTAAGTTGTCAATTTGTCTTGTACCATGAGATAGGTGGTCAAAAGTCCTGGGCCTTTGATGCTTCTAAAGTCCTCTTAACTATGACACACACACATACACACACACACACACACACATACACACACACACACACACACACACACACACACACACACACACACACACACACACACACACTGCATTGGGTATATTCAATAATTTGTGTCGTATCACCATTTTTTCTGGCCGAAGCTAAGTTAGATTTTTTTTCATTCACAACACGTTAAGTATTCCAACATTATACTTTACTTTTCTTTTTGGCTGAGCGTTGACCCAATTCTTCAGTTCAGTGACAGGATCTCACTGCGTATTTTACACTGAATATGTTATCGTTTAACTGTTTTTCTCGCACCGGAGTAATTGGAATTTGTCTGAGATGAGCTTCAGGTTTTACAATGAGCAGAGAGGCTTTGCTGACACCCGAGTGACTAGTTCAGCATTGCACCTATGCAATATTCATGCTGATTTGTGTGTTCGTAACTGCATGGTCCAAGCAGTAAGAACCTGGGTTATTAAGACCGTTAATGGGGAAAGGGTTCGATGGTCCCTGGGCCCCTAACAGTGAGGGGTGACCCCGGGGGTGTGCCGCCCACCCATCAGGGGGTCCCCTGGCTTACACCCAACGCTTCCCCCAGCAACAATACCCAGTAGATCATGTAGTCCATCAACCCGGTGACATTAGCCAACATGTCACCGGGTTGATGGACTACGTGATCGATCATATAGTCCATCAATTATATAGACCAGTTGATGTACTATATAGTACACCATTTACTTCATTAACTAGTTCAGTTCCTCCAGTTTGCTACAGCTCCTCCCATTTGGTACACACGGGTGTTCAACATTCCACATGGCAGTATTGTGAGAAAAGAATGATTTTCGATGACCTTATGTGTCAAGAAATTGAAGACATAGATAGGCAGAAATGGGTCTTTGTCCTCGGCTACAGAGAGGCCGAGGTCTGTGTTAAGACTGCAAAAGGCATCCACTAGGATGAGGGGGAGAGGAGTCTGTCACAGTAGATGAAAACCCGATAACCTTGCCCAGGCTAGAGCAGGTAAATTAATTAGGCGAAGAGCAAAGTCAATAAGACTATGTACACATTTGGACAGGCTAAGAACTGGGGCATGATGTAGGAGTGGAGAAACAGCGACTTGAACCATCCTGATTCTAACATCGACCCTCCAAAAAGCGAGGCTATCGCTCTACCAACCTATCCAAGTAGATAGAGGGTGTTTGTTATAGGGTAGTCGAAGAGGGTACTTTTCACCACTAGGGCAAAATTAGATCCAGTGGGGGGGACTGGGGAGAAAGTATCGGGAAAGGGTTACTTTTCACTGTTAGATGAGAAAGTGGACATTTGGGGTGATACGGGATAGCTCGAGCATTTGATTAGGCGGATAATGGGTTCGGGAAGAGAAAGCGGCAAGCCATTTTGACTAATACAACACTTGAAAGAAATCAGGATAAAGATTTGGTATGGGCCGGGAGTGTGGGGGGGGGGGACCACCGTCCAGCCCAAGTGGTTGGGCGGAAGAGACGTGTCAATATCTACGCTGGCGGAAACAGGTTGTCTCAAGGTTGAAGTAGAAGGCGTTTGTGTACAGACTCAAGGTGAGTGTTTGTAAAAAAATAAAATGAAAAGGAGAGGGGGAGCTCTATATATATTCTAAAGAAAGCAAGTCCTGGTTTAAGAAAAGGGGTCAGCCTGGGCTGTAGAAAGAGGTCTGTTAATTCTGGGGTACCTGTCAATGATGGAGACAGTGCACGGGTTCACTAGAGCCCGCGCTACATGGATATTTCGTTCTGAGTAACTAAATCTAAACTCAACAAATACGGAGACAGGTACCTCGATGGATTAGTCTAGGAATTAAGAGATGGATTAGTCTAGGTACTAAGAGATGGATTAGTCTAGGATCGAGGACAGGTATCCGCACCGAACGAGGAAAGAGTCTGACCAGAATAAGGAGAGGGGGGGTGGTCTATCGACTAGGGAAGGAGCGTCTGGCAAGGCTGAATAAGAGGGTTCATTTCTGTTTGGTGTGGGGGTCGGAGCGTGTCTAGGTGAAGAGGAATCTGTCTAGACAGGGAGAGAAGAGTGAAGGCAGCACCGGGAGCATGTGGTGGGGTTCTGTCCAGGCCGGAGGAAACTGGTCTGTTTCTGATAAGGGAGAAAAGTCTTTGTTCAGCATAAGTAAGAGGGGGTCTTTAAGTTAGGAATAGCTTCTGTTGCTTGTAGTGTTTCTGTAGCTTGTAGTATTTCTGTAACTTGTAGTATTTCTGTAACTCTTAACGTGTTTTTTTCTGTAGCGCCTTCACCAAAGCTTCATTGACTCACCCAATATTCTTGTGTTAGTGTTGTATAATTTCATTGTTTTTTGTTTTAATTTGCAGGTTGTTAAATAACTACTCTAATTTAATGACTAGATTATCCTGATGTATGAATATAGACTGTTGAGACTTGAACTAGTATGAAGATATTCTAATGATGTAATCATAAGCGAAGATGAGAAGTACCTGGATGGTTGGGGCGAAATAAAGCCGCGCTGAAATCTACATATATATTTATTAGAGACGAGTACTGATGGTGGGGGGTCCACTTTATACCAATTGGCCACTTCCTTGACAATTATCGAGTTGGACCCGACAATATCCATTAAATTCCACCTGCGGCGAACATGAATGGTGTTAGTGTGCTGTGTCTTTGGTTGGTGAGTGGTTGTGGTACATGTGGTTGTGTCTCGTCTCCACACCACTGCCTCGCTCAACTTGCCTCCCACACCTGCACATTAAAGTATTTGTCAGTGCTGCCTCCAATGACTCTCTCACGTTTTGCCTCTACCTTACTTACACTGCCTGTTTGTGCAAACTACGACTGCTTTCTCTGCTCAGACTCCATGACACTGTCTCTAAACTCCGCTTCACCATGACTGGCTCTCCTTGCACTATTCCACTCAATATGGCTTCCTATGACTGCTTCTCACAGCTGCCTCTCGTGGCTGTTTTCTCTGCCTGTCACTACTACTTCCCCTATGACTACCTCTCAACACTGAGCCCTCACAATCTTAGATTCTCGCAAATCATTATTTTCATGTTCAATCAAAGACAATATTGGCCCAGTGAGGCTGGAGCTTCTTGAACTGTCACTGTGTTGTCTCGCTCTTCCTGCACTATGTCTTGTCTTCCTCTCCTCTGTCTTTATCCACCTTCCTCCGTCCCACATCCGCCCTCTAACACCTTACTCCCTCCCTGCAATGCCTACCCTCCCTTCTCTTCTCCCCCACCACAGTCCACCCACCCCCCCCGACATCTTCTATCCGTGCGTTCCAATCCATTCCCCCTCCCATCTGGTCTCCTGCCAGGGTCTCCTTACTTAACTGAACTCTTGAGAATTTGTCCCCCACTCGTTAGTCTTTGGTCTGTAAGTCTCCCAGCAAGCGCTCTCTCTCTCTCTCTCTCTCTCTCTCTCTCATATCTCTCTACTCTCTCTCTCTATCTTCTCCTCTCTCTCTCTCTCTCTCTCTCTCTCTCTCTTTCTTTCTTTCTT
>WNGS01164858.1:2880599-2891026 GCA_020271785.1 Procambarus virginalis | reverse complement strand
GCCAGGATGTATGGGGAGCAGCTGGAAGTAGAGAGACGAAGGAGATTCTAGATATGGACATAGTGCATGGTGACCATATCCTCGCCCAGCAGTAGGTGTGTGTTGTGTCCGCGGGCCGCCCTCTCCGCCCCTCCTCCAGCCTCGCTAAGGCGAGAGGTCTGCAAGTCCTGCTGCTCCGCATTATAGTATGCAGGAGATGCTCCCGGAGGGCAAGGTCGGGAGTGCAAGGGGCGAAACGGCGGCTCTAGTCCTGCCTGTGAAACTCAAAGGGGTTGAGCTCTGGCTCCTTGGTCCCACCTCTCAACCGTCAGTCTACTGTTGTACAGATTCATAAGCTTCTCGAGTTCTATCATATGTACTTTTGAAACTGTGTATGGAGTCAGCCTCCACTACATTACTGCCTAGTGCATTCAATTTACTAACTACTCTGACACTGAATAAGTTCTTTCTATGTCTCTGTGGCCCATTTGGGTACTCGGCTTCCACTTGTGTCCCCTTGTGTGTTTAACACCCGTGTTAAACAGTTTATCTTTATCTATCCTGTCAGTTCCCCTGTGTGCGTGTGCGCGCGTGTGCGTGCATGTGCGGGTGCGCGCGTGCGTGCATGTGCGTGCGTGTGTGTTAACTTTGGCTGGACGCTGTTGGGCTCCTCCCCTCGACTGATGCTGTTGGCATCGTGGCACTCAACGCCCCCTCCCCCCCCCCCAACCATAGTGCTTAGAGGAGGATGTTGAATACTCGTGACTTCCCTCGTCTCCTCCCCCCACCCTTTCATACCCCCTCCCTCCCCCCCCCCTCCCTCCCCTTCCCATCTTCCCTCCCTCTCCCTCATCTCCCCCGCCACCACCCTGCCTGAATTGTCTCCTCAAGAGGCAGGTCACGCCGGAACCACCAGACGACCTTCCCCACGACGCCCCACACCCTCCCTCCCCCAAGACTCCCCCCCAGCCACCCACACTCCCTCCCCCTCTCCCAAGACTCCCCCCCAGCCGCCCACACTCCCTCCCCTTCTCCCAAGACTCCCCCCCCCCAGCCGCCCACCCTCCCTCCTGGTCATGGCAAGTTCTGGTGCCTGTTATACTTAGGTCTTCTGGTCCCTGGTCTTCACCTGGCAATGTTGCCATGTCCTTCAAAAAGGAGAATCCTTATAGCAACTATATATGCAGAACGTACAAAAATGGACTGTTGCTGCCAACCGATTTCACGTAATGTGTTATTAATCTCGTACATGGCACGAAAATAAAGCGATAACCAAACCTAACCGTTGCTAGGCCTTGTATAGCACATATACTAACGTGGACTTACGCTAGCGTGTAATGGGCTACGAATGTTTATTCGGGCTTTGAGCAGGTTAGTCAATTTTCAGTTTAAATCATGATGTGTGGTACAACACGCCAACGCTTTCTGTGCTCCAACAGTCCATTTTTGTACGTTTGAGCAAATGGCTGCTTTAAGTAATATCATTTTAGGAGGCTGGAGTGTACGCGCGGTGGGTGAGTGAGTGAGTGAGTGAGTGAGTGAGTGAGTGAGTGAGTTGGTGAGTGAGTACCCGCGGCCGCAACAGTTATGGCAAGGTTCCACTCTCGCAGGATGCGGCAAACATGTCATCTTCCGAGCGGAGATCTTCCGGACGATGGCTTGAGCTCAAGTCTTTCCACATTAAGTCGAAATAAATACTAATGTACGCTTTGAAGTGCAGGAAAACTAAATCGTCGACACCCTGGCACCGTCTGCATGTGCTGCATGTGCGTGTGCCACGGTTAAACTTGCCCACCACACAATCTCTCTCCACCAACAATTCAGTCAGTCAGTCATCAATCACGAAATTGACCACCAGATAACTGGACACAACGACACCTCCCCTCCCCCCTCTTATGTGGCCATGGGGGGGGGGAGGGCCAGATACGCTTCACAGCTCCGCGAGCCAATTGTCTCCGCCACCAACAAAGAACCATGCACCTGGATGCCTCGATCCCACACCCACGCTGGCAGTAAGGTCGCGTTGCTGTGGACACAAGTTTCTACTCGAGCGACATTTAACGAGGTGAGCTGGCGGGGGGGGGGGGGGGAATGGGGTACCAGAGATCCCCAAGGACGAGGGTGGGGGACTGATGGGGTCCAGGGACCCCCGGAGGAGAAAGTGGGGGGGACTGAAGTCCAGGGCACCCTTAGAAGGCGTCGGCCGGGTTTCTATGGACGCCAAAGAGATGAGGGACTGGGGTCCAGAACCTCCAAGAAGGCGGGTTGGGGGTCCAGGACCTCCAAGAAGGCGGGTTGGGGGTCCAGAACCTCCGAGAAGCCGGGTTGGAGGTCCAGAACCTCCAAGAAGGCGGGTTGGGGGTCCAGGACCTCCAAGAAGGCGGGTTGGGGGTCCAGAACCTCCGAGAAGCCGGGTTGGGGGTCCAGAACCTCCAAGAAGGCGGGTTGGGGGTCCAGAACCTCCGAGAAGCCGGGTTGGGGGTCCAGAACCTCCAAGAAGGCGGGTTGGGGGTCCAGGACCTCCGAGAAGCCGGGTTGGGGTCCAGGACCTCCAAGAAGCCGGGTTGGGGGTCCAGGACCTCCGAGAAGCCGGGTTGGGGTCCAGGACCTCCGAGAAGCCGGGTTGGGGTCCAGGACCTCCAAGAAGCCGGGTTGGGGATCCAGAACCTCCGAGAAGCCGGGCTGGGAGTCCTGGAACGCCAAGAAGGCGGGCTGGAGTCCTCAGTAACCATGTTAAGGCTTGTCGAAGATTTGCTAACGCTAGAATCGTGACCATTACAGCAGCATTGGTAATCCCACCAGGCTTCTCCCTCTGCCCCCGCAGACAGTGCTGAACCACATTGTCTGACTTGGTCTGCATACTATTAATATTATTATTATTATTATTATTATTATTATTATTATTATTATTATTATTATTATTATTTCTATTTCAACTTGTGTACAAAAATATATACAATACTATTCCTTCGAGTCTACCTCTTGCAATATTAATAAAATAAATTATGGTTTGCTTAATAGATTAATATCACTTACAATATAATGTAGATGAGAGTAGACTTTGAGAATAGATAGCAAGGACAGGATTGATAACAGACGCTACAAACACAAGAGCCGGTCCAAGAGCTCTCGCCTCTCGCTCTCAAGGCTCTTAAAGGCGGCCTTTCTCCGGCTTTATAAATCTAGTACTCCATATCCTTCCGTTTTCCCAATCCTTCTGCCTTAGTCTGAGCCACGATGGTTCGCCCCCTCGTGTGTGGAGGGCCACGTGCTCGACCATCTGTGCACACGTCTCTTGCCTCCACCACACCTCTTCAATCATAGTAACAGACAACACACACACACACACACACACACACACACACACACACACACACCACACACACACACACACACACACACACACACACACACACACACACACGCGCGCGCGCGCGCGTGATCAGGGTGACACAGGTGTGAATACAAGTGTGGATAGATAGATGCATAGATGTGGAGTCCTGGGTCCATGTTGCTGGATGGAGACACACGTGATGTGAAGAGGCAGATGATGTACACTCAGTATAGATGTAGGAAGACAGATAAACGTATAGTTGGAGCGATGGAGGAGACAACTTGAATGGTCTGCCATGCTATATATACCACTAAGAACCATGAAGACCATCGGGATTCGAACCTGCGCTGCCAGGACTCATCCCTTGGCCCTGCGGTACTGATACAACTCGTGCAGAAGCATGAAAGTTCCAGGACCAACCAACACTTTACAGGTAATCTTTGGTGGAGTGTGTGTAGCCTAGCGACTAGTGTGTAGCCAGTGGGCGAGCTCTGGTAGTGCAGGTTCGAAGCTTAGTGGATAGAAAAGAGGACAGGAGGATGAACCGATGATTGGACGAACGAACAGGTGTTCAGACGAATAGGTGGATGAAAGAACTAATGATCATGTGGGGTTGCCACCGAAGCCTACTCAAGCCTTCTGGACAAACATCAACAAACCTTTGGAAAGTGGCCGGGTCACAGGCCTGCCTGGATAGCATGAATATATTAAGATAGAACTGAATCAAGATTAAGGCCACCAGAAAGGTCAAGAAGTCGCCATGTAAACAATCTTCCCCGTCGGCCTAAATGCCTCAAAAATGTTCCTTTATGTTCTCGGGTAACGACTCTGAGCCTAAATGTTTGTTAAACTTTTATCAAACTTTGTATATTAAAATGAGTTTATCGAATGATAATTAGTTAACGGCGAGTTTCTACATCTTTCTTTAAAAAGACTTTCCAACTCGCCTCAGAGTTGTTGAGTCACCCCTGACCCACTCTCTCACTCCCAGCCTCACCCCCCTCCGCCCTCTCCGACACCACCATCCTCATCCCATCACCAGTACCTCTCTTCCCTCCAAGACTCCATCCTAATCCCATCACCACCCTCCCTTCCTCCCTGATGACCTTAAGCATCCATCATGCAGATAGTTTACTCCTTCCATAAATCTGTAACATAGATCTAAACTAGTATTTACCTAATCTTCTCGAAATCAAAGTTTTCCCCAATCAGAACATATTTCCATTTCTTAACCTAATGATATTTTCAGAATATTAATTTGATTTAGGATAAAAATCCGCACTTGTGTATTTTATGTAAAGACTTACACCAAGTCTTTGGCGCTCTGCTGAGTGCTTTGTCAAGGTCTGTGGTTAGGACGAGACTTACGGTCAGTCGTTGAGATGTAAGTCGTTGGATTAGTCGTTAAGATGCAAGTCTCGAGTGCCTTGACAAATCATTCAGGAGAGTGCCAAAGACTTGGTGTAAAACCTTAACATAAAATACACAAGTGTGCGTTTTTATCCTATGGTGGTATGTCTGTGAGAAGACAGTACTATTACTTATTTATTTGATTGCCTTTAATAACCCCCCCCCCCTATCTACTAGTAAACTTCTGTCTTGTCACTCTCTATAAGAAAGACTTCTGAAGCTTCAGGTTAAGAGTTAGGTCATCTGCCTGACCTACGCCTTCAGTGCATAAATACTGCATAAATATTGCAAACACATACACGTTGCAATGCAAAAAGTTTGTTACTAGCTGACATTATATTTATAAAGCGTTCAGGTTATACGTAATTGTTAATGTCAAATTCCCCTCTGAGGTCTGATTAAGTAAGACCCAAAGTTCCTCTGTAATTTTTTTTTGCGCTATCGCTCACGTGATAAGTATGGGTGCACAATAAACTACCACTCGCAAAATGAGTATGTGGTGCACAATAAACTACCGCTCGCAGGATAAGTATGGAGTGCACAATAAACTAGCCGACCGTATATACACTGTAATCTCAAGATAACATCTCAGTCACTTCACTAAGGAAGCCAGAACTGTACCCCCATAAGCCAAGTATGGTCTCCCAAGGCCACAGGATACAAGATAACAAGGATAACAAATAACCTATTGATAACTTCCTAAATAAATCCTAGTAGTACATTAGCATTACTTAGCATATTGGCATAAATTTCAAGAGGCATACGTATAATCTTGTCCGTCCATTATCAGACTTGCATTGAGGTCTTCTCGTAGCCATCTTAAGTCTTCGTCTGAATAAGACGCCCTATATTTTTTGAGTCCTAGGTATATTATTGTATATTATTGTATTCGTATATTATTGTTCAAGGTCATTTAGGTACATGACAAAGGTATATAGGTTCCAGCTCAGAGTCCTGGCGCTCTTCTCGGAGAAGGAATATTTCCCACTCAGATTCTGCATTGCTTCTAAGACGCTATTTCCTGCCTGATGACCATGCTCAGGTTCCTTTTAAAACATATATTGTTAAGCCAAAGTTAAGATTTTTTTATGTATTATAAGCCTTAATGAATTCGATACACAAGACTATTTTGTAGGGCCCTTGTGTAAAGCCATGCTGAAACTACTATACTTTCATCTTATATTTCTCCCATGTAAAGACGATTTGCATTATCATTTTAGCCTTTCGCATAATTTACTTAAAACTGATCGAACGATAGTCTGAGACCACTGATATATTTCACTTGAAACAATTTAGTGCAGCAGCATCTGCAACACCTCAAAATTCTGATACAGCAAAAGGCTCTAATAGAACTTTTGCTGCGACATCACGCACAGGCTCAAACAACGCTGTGCCGGAAATATGTCTATGGCTTCAGGTGTGAATAGTGCGGTATATACTGTAGGTGGTTCTTGCGATGGGGAGGGGGGTGGGAGGGGGGGAGGGGGGTGGGGAGGGAATGTCCGGAACGCTGGGTAATTATTATTGTTATGTTACGCAAATAAAGATGGTTCACAACTGAAAAAAAAACAAGAGCACGGCCACATTGTTATCTGACCCCCTCGAGGTGGGCAATGGTTCTACTAACTTGCAAATTAGCAAGTTCCACTAACTTGCCAAAAGTACACTTAACTCCACATTTGTTGAAGTTGCTGCTGTTACTGCTCATTATCGTTTTCTTTTTTCTCGTGCTAATACTGTTACTATTATTATTATCATTATTATTATTATTATTATTATTATTATTATTATTTGGATTTAATGGTGACAGCTAGTCCGAATGCATCGAATGAGGGCCTGACAGCTGAGTGGACAGCAATTCGGATTCGTAGTCCTGAGGTGCCGGGTTCGATCCCCGGTGGAGGCGGAAACAAATGGGCAGAGTTTCTCTACCCTGATGACCATGTTACCTAGCAGTAAATAGGTACCTGGGAGTTAGACAGCTGCTGCGGACTGCTTCCTGGGGGGGTGTGTGTAACAAAAAGGAGGCCTGGTCGAGGACCGGGCCGCGGGGACGCTAAGCCCTGAAATCATCTCAAGATAACCTCAAGATAAGGAGGCCTTTGACGGTGTTACTTTGTCACGACACGGCCGCTAACCAAGTCGTAAACTCGCTTCACCAATTGGTGCTGGCAGCGAGTCGTATAGGCACCATATACACCGGTGGGTCATTAGCTGGACTTCGCGGGTCTTCTTCAACGTCCTACTTAAACACAACTAAAAAAAAGTCTCCTGGTTAACGCTCTGATATTTAGAGCGAGGTGATTTAGAAGTCCTGAGAGCTTGTATGCATGCTTGGAGCGTGTATGTATGTATGTATGTATGTATGCTTGGAGCGTGTATGTATGCATGCTTGGAGCGTGTATGTATGCTTGGAGCGTGTATGTATACACCCTCAAATACACACATAGTTGAGAAAATTCCTATTTTGAATGAACAGCATGTTAAAATTGGTGAATGCGACTTTGGGGTCGACCACTGGATGGAATGGACTTGGCCTGAGGACAAGTTAGAGCATAATTTCTTTTATAATGTGTGTACAAGCGCGCACACACATTCTCACCCACACACACAGTGCTGATATATGCTAGAATTTCATTATATTCAAACCAATATAAAGTTTAGTTGTCAGGCAAATTATAAGTTACCAAATTAGACATTAGGCGCTATACAGAGAACAGGAGATGACGGCTCTTCTCGGAATGAAAGAAAGAAAACCCAAGGTGGTGTTAAGAAGCCTATCAATGACCCCCAAACAAATAAGCATCTCATAACAGATAAAACTGCCATTTAAGAAAATGCCTCCAATTCCAAAATGCAGAAGCAGCATTTGAGAAGAGAGAACGTCGCCTTCTAGGTCATCCACCTGGCTTACAGCAGCACCAGGAGGCCCAGAAGCTATGTATCCAGCGGTATTAAAGCGCCACGCCGCCCTTAAAAGGTGATCCAACACGGTAAACAGGGATCCCGGGATCCCCCTTTCAGAGAAGGTCATCATGACAATGTTGGTCTTGGTCATATGAGGCCGTTGGCGGCAGGCAGCAGTCCAGGCGGCCTGTTCTGGTGGATGGGGTGGAGGGGGGAGGGAGAGACTAACTGATGATACCACAACATTCCTCAGCCTTCTTCCAGGTCATTCTCACCCACAACCACCAGGATGAAGAGCCAGTATTCAGGTGAAGATATACAGGTGTGTGTATTGTGGTTGATGTCAAGGCTTGTATTTATTATCCTATTCTGATCAAAGATGAAGCTTGGTGGAGCTCCGATGTCATATTCGTCGCATACGCATACGGTCACGTAACTTAGTGTAGCCAATGGGAGGCCATCTATTATGTAAAGTGTCAGCGTGACCCCTTTTGATTGGGCCGAAGAACATAGGTTCCTTGCGTGACATCACTGAGCGACTGCGGTCGACCTCTGTGCTATACACTACAGTCATTGGAGTCTTCGCCTATTTGAAGCCCCATAAGCTGGACCGAACCAAAATTCGACAAGTGGCGATCGCTAGTGTAGCAGGAATACAAAAGGAACTACTTTTAAGTAGATGTAGTCGACGGTAAGAAGATTTTGATTGAGAAAATCGAGTGCTCTTCATTGTAACAAAACATTACTGCTCAGTGACAATAGTTTGTGTCAGACACTGTCAACTCAGTGTTGTGGTGTGACAGGTTAGTTTTACCCTACTGTTAAACTGTGTCGTTGGGACAGCAGCCCTGCTCAGTACGAGAGGAACGGCAGGTCTGGACAAATGGTTCCGTTCTTGGTCGATCGGCCAGTGGAGCGAGGCTACGTCCGTGAGATTATGCCTGAAAGCCTCTTAGGCAGAACCCCGATTGGAGAGGCAACGATATCGTATATGGCTGGCATTGGAATGTTCAAAGACCGGAGTCTAAAGGAGACACACCCGTACCGTTCAGGACTTCCCTCTCCTCTCTCTCTCGGGAGGAGGGAGGCGAGGGGCAGTCCGTGGAATGGACCCATGTAAGGGGAACCCGGGGGAGTCGCGCCAAACAGTCCGGGCGCCTCCATCCCAAATATGGAAATATGTAATGCTAATGTGCTGTACCGAATCGTTCGTAGACGACTTACGTACCGGTCAGGGTGTTGTAGGTGGCAGAGCAGCATCCTCACTGCGATCCACTAAGACTTTTCCCTCTAAGACTGGAGGTTTCATCACGCCCCCCAGATGGCGACAACCCTCTGATGAGCGCCTTGATGTGGCGGCCTGCGGTAGCGGCATTCACCGCCGCCCTACCGTTTGTGCTTATCAACGTTCATGTGGAGGTGGGGCTGCGATGGTCATGTTAATCTTGTCAAGAGGCTTTGGGACACAGCGGAATTGGGTCTCCATGTGTCATTACTTGAGGGATCCCCCTCAACGTAACAAATAAGCTGCAGTGTGAGGAGCCAGGTGGGAAGTGTTCATGTAAGAGCTTCATTAATGTGAGGCGCTATGGGAGGTGAGGCAGACCTGTCCCTCACTCGCAGCTCCCACGCGTCATGTGTGGGGTATTTGAGCAGAAAGAAAATATTTCGAAACATTTATTAGACATATATGTGTGAGTTTATCTTAGTTATCTTTTGACCGACCAATTTACATATTCAACTTCAATAAGTATTTGTCTATATACTACATATAATATACCAACTGTGCGAATACTTTGCGATCGTTCCGAGAATCAACGTCCCCGCGGCCCGATCTCTGACCAGGCCTCCTGGCTAGTGGTCGGGTCAACCAGACTCTAAGAAACTAGCAGTGTGCTACATGAGACAGCTGCAGGTAGACCTTGTGTCTCGCACAACACGACAAGCAGAAATTCAGGATGCGTTTATCCGGTAATGAATAAAAGAATTAATCAGCGTACAACTACGAATTGCGGGTTTAACAATGCACAAATTAAGTACTTTACAAGAGGTTAAAAACATTCCACCCATGACATGCTTTTTGCATTATTTGCAGAAGAATCATCTATCGCCTCTGTGTTCTGCATACTACCACTGAGCTCTTGTGGAGCAAATGAATAAATCCACAAGGGCCGTGATGAGGGTTCGAACTTACGTCCAGGATGATCCCAGACGCGCCTTAATCGACTGTGCCACGACATGGCATAAGAATTGCAACCGGGATTGCTACTGCCCTCACACGGATCCCGCAATTCCGGTTGCAATTCGTATACCATGTCGTGGCTCAGTCGACTAAGGCGCGTCTGGGACCATCCTGGACGTAAGTTCGAACCCTCATCACGGCCCTTGTGGATTCATTCATTTGATATATCACGCTATTGTGATTTGTGTGTGTCTCTCGTGGAAGCTTGCTGAATTCTGGTTTAATGATCTATTCATGAACAGTCTCTTGAAGCAAGCTCGGATAGTTGTGCTTTTATTTACAGAAACCCGTCTTAGAATAGCTTCCATAATAATGATTTTATGCCGGCTTAAAGTGGGGAAGAATGACTTGTAGATACCAGCACAAAGATGATGATGATGATAATGTAATGCCCCTCAATAATTACCGACTATCATGCGGTCAACGCACTCATTATCCTGGAAAGAACTTGCCAGCAGCCTTGGGAAGTCATTTCTAGCCTGAGGAGGTTTCGTACCGACTGTCACAGCAAGAACATATAAACTATCACTGAATGAACGCACAGAGAATCTTGGG
>WNGS01164858.1:2858957-2860216 GCA_020271785.1 Procambarus virginalis | reverse complement strand
AAGAACTTACCCACTGTCTGGGAGATAATGTGCTCACGTTCCGCAGCACTCTGTACTACACAGCTCTGAACCCTGCACCATCCCCTCTCATCTCCCCTCACACGACCCCCACCTCTCACAACTCTCCCTCCCTCCCCCCACCCTCCCTCCCTCTCTCTCCCTCCCTCCCTCTCCCTCCTCCCCCACACGCAACATTCTTGATAACGCAAAAATAAGAACACCAACCCGAACCCCCCCCCCCCACCACAGTCAGCAGACACGGGGGCAAATCACACATTTCCGCTTTCCAGGACATTCCCCCCTACGGCCACAGCCACACGTTACCGCCACCCGCCACTACATATTTCTCAGACTAACGGCTGGAAAAATTCCTTCATGTGCCGCGCGCGCACAAACACTACGACTTCCCTACGACAGGATTACGACTCCTGAGCGCTGTGTGTGTATGTGTGTGTGTGTACACATACATACGACTCCTGAGCGCTGTGTGTGTGTGTGTGTATGTATGTACACATACATACACCCCCCCCCCACACACACAGAGGTGCGACACCGAGGTGGACACGGGATGCTGGGACACCACGAGCGTGGCTCTCATCCTATAACAACACAAGAGATAATTACACTCACGCACAAATGCCCCATTATTCCCCTAATTAAAAAGCTGACTGATCAATAATGTATATTGTATCGTGCCAGCGCGGTCATCACCACCATTTAAACTATATTCATCTAGCTTTTGGATTATGTTTACCAAGTCTCAGCTTTACTTCCCATAGTTTGAGTCACGTAACACGTCGCCGTGAGGGTGACATCGACGACAAGACCGTGTGTGTGTGTGTGTGTGTGTGTGTGTGTGTGTGTGTGTGTGTGTGTGTGTGTGTGTGTGTGTGTGTGTGTGTGTTGGGGGGGGGCGGCTCTGTGTGTGTGTTTTATCCTGCACATTATTGTTATAATTATTATTATTTAGCAATGGCAATGTCTTCTCACAGTCATAATAACAGAGGATAAAAAACCCTCACTTGTGTATTTGTGAAATTTATGTAATAATTTACACCAAATCCTTCGCACACTCCTGAGTGCTTTGTCACACACTCACACCTGGACAAAGCACTCAGGAGAGTGCGAAAAACTTGGTGTAAATTCCTGGCATAAATTTCACAAATACACTGTTATGACCACGCATACACTAGTATGATCATACTGAGGCTGGTGTATGAGTGTGCTCAAACTATACAGTGATATCTTGGTTGATAGCC
>WNGS01164858.1:2848957-2853957 GCA_020271785.1 Procambarus virginalis | reverse complement strand
AATCCACAAGGGCCGTGACGAGGATTCGAACCTACGTCCGAGAGCATCCCAAACGCTTCGTCGATTAAGGCAGCGTCTGGGATGCTCTCGGACGCAGGTTCGAATCCTCGTCACGGCCCTTGTGGATTTGTTTACTCTTACGATATTAAGACTAAGGTAAATAACTGACTGTAAATGTGTAAACTTAACCCAACTATAAATGTACAAAACGAACATTTATGAATAAATTCATGATTGATTCAAACCTGGAACCATCAATCTCTTGTCAACACCATCCATCACCATAGTCACCATTAGCACTACTAGCCCCATCAACCACACGAGAGAGCACGAGCACCTCCAGCACCCTCCAGTGATAACACCCCCACTCCTCTGCCCTCGTGGGGGTGGTGATGGTGGCGGGGGGATGGTGGCGGAGATGGTGGTGGTGGTGGAGGAGGGTGACCCAGTTGCCCGCGGGGGGGGGGGAGGGGGCGGTCGCCACCTCACACAAACCCTGGGTATTACTCACCAGAGACCAGGTTGAGCTGCAAGATGAGGAAATGAGGAGAAATGGAAGGAGGGGCGGAAAAGTGGGAGGGGTAAGGAAGAGAGGTTATCTCGAGATGATTGAGGTTATCTCGAGATGATTGAGGTTATCTTGAGATGATTGAGGTTATCTCGAGATGATTGAGGTTATCTTGAGATGATTGAGGTTATCTCGAGATGATTGAGGTTATCTTGAGATGATTGAGGTTATCTCGAGATGATTGAGGTTATCTTGAGATGATTTCGGGGACTTAGCGTCCTCGCGGCCCGGTCCTCGACCAGACCTCCTTTTTTGTTACACACACCCCAGGAAGCAGCCCGTAGCAACTGTTTAACTCCCAGGTACCTATTTACTGCTAGGTGAACAGGTGCATCAGAGTGAAAGGAACTCTGCCCATTTGTTTCCGCCTCCACCGGGGATCAAACCCAGAACCTCAGGACTACGAATCCGAAGCGCTGTCCACTCAGCTGTCAGGCCCCTGACAGAGGAGGTAAGATATGGGAGGAAGAAGGATGATGGTTGGAATGGCATTATCAGGGGAAAGCGCCACCCATTACGACTATATAGCACTTGGAAGGGGTCAGGATAAGGATTAGGAATGGGACGAGGGGAGGATAAAAAATGGTGCCCATTCACTTGGACGGCAGGGCACCGCTCCTGTGCCAGGCAAGTTACGGGCTCACCATAGCCCGTGCTACTTGCCCAGCTCCTGTGCCAGGCAAGTCACGGGCTCACCATAGCCCGTGCTACTTGCCCAGCTCCTGTGCCAGGCAAGTCACGGGCTCACCATAGCCCGTGCTACTTGCCCAGCTCCTGTGCCAGGCAAGTCACGGGCTCACCATAGCCCGTGCTACTTGCCCAGCTCCTGTGCCAGGCAAGTCACGGGCTCACCATAGCCCGTGCTACTTGGAACTTGTTCCGAGTAGCTGAATCTATAACAACAACAACATCACTTGGACGGGTGGGATTGTACACTGACCTGGAGGAAGGAAGGCCGTCGCTCTACCGTCCAGCCCAAGTGGTTGACGATGATGGTTGGAGCTGGATGGATGGATGGGGGGGGGGGGGAATGGAGTGGTTGGCGAAGGAAAGATGCGAGAGATAATGGTGAGAGATGGTGATGGTGGAGAAATTTGGGAAGAGGTGATGAGGAAACAAGGTGGAGGAAGGTGGTAGGTGAGGGGGATCAAGTGATGGGGGGGGAGTGCAGGGGTAGTGAGGGTTATGAGCCAGAGTAGGTCAGGTTAGGTCAGGGTGCCAGCCGACCACACAGCTGTGCCACACTGGTCACACAACACGTGGAGACGATGACTCCACCTCAGCAACAAACTCCACATCTTTAATCGCTCCAAATTGCTAATTTAAAAATGTTAAGACAGTTATAAATAAAATGTCCGCAATATATTCTGATGTCCACTAAACTATTTAACCTGGTGGCACAGCTTAATTTATCTGGGATATTAAGTTGTGCCATTAATTCAGAATTAAAAACCAACAGGACCACAAGTTCCTCGTTCCTTGTTACAGTTAAATACACAGCTAAAAAGGATACCTGATCAACCAGGCTGTAATTCATACGTAAGGCTGCGAACAGCTATATCTAACAAGCAAGCAACCATGCAGGAGACCTGGGCAGAGACCGGGCCACATGGGGACGTTGGTCCTCGGAACCACGGCAAGGTAAGGCGGACGCCTGTATAAAAATACTGGGGAACTGCCAAAGCAGACGAAGAGGTAACATAAATAATGAATAACAATGTAACGAAAGGACTCGTGTGGAAGCTGGAGACCCACTTGGGCCGCAGGCCTGTGAGGAAATATCCGATAGTAAAAAGCAGAAATGACAGCAGACATTTAAGTCGAACACCGTTGCATTACCTATGAAATTGCGGCGGTCCAAGAGCTGAAGCTCGCCTCTGTAAAGCACAAATAGTCTAGCACACATGACACAGTCACCAGCTGAAAGATTGAGGTCACGACCCCGAGGAGCGGAGAGTTACATCAGGGAACTTGGGGACCTGTTTTGGTGTGACCTGCGGGCCAGCCGGCCGACCCCAGCACCACCGTGCAGCCTTTGTGTGTGGACGACGGCGCCGCCCTCGGGTACACACCCTAGTCTACCTCGCATCTTGATCACTTGGTAAACCACGAGATATATAATATGGTCCACATGCGATGCGGATATGGGAAATGTGACTCGAGTTCCCCTCTTGTGCCTGCCGGAGGCTCCAATTCCCCTCTTGTGCATGCCGGCCGGGGCTCCAATTCCCCTCTTGTGCACGCCGGCCGGGGCTCCGGTTCCCCTCTTGTGCTTGCGAAACATTTATCTCGCAGTTCGACTATTAAAATGTACAGTAATGAATACATCGACCACGTACGAGGAGAATCTTGGCCGATGGGTGACACATTGCAGTGTCTCGCTAATACATTCTCCTCCCTCCTTATCCTTACCATAACAATATCTATTCTGGTTAGCTCTTGCGCGACGTTCACTCACTTTCCCTCTCCGTGCGGCATCCTCCTTTCTTGCCCCCTCCCCCCTCCATGCAATATTGCTCTTGCACAGTTCACACAGCCACCCCCCTCCCTCCCGGTAGCCAGCCTCCCTCTGTTGGATCAGCCAGTGGGACCCGGGGGCTTAGGCATCCTTCACTGGGGTCGTGGCTGCCTTCCAGCCCTCACCTGTGTCCTAGCAGCACTGGCCGCAGCCCTCTCCTGTGTCCTAGCAGCACTGGCCGCAGCCCTCTCCTGTGTCCTAGCAGCACTGGCCGCAGCCCTCTCCTGTGTCCTAGCAGCACTGGCCGCAGCCCTCTCCTGTGTCCTAGCAGCACTGGCCGCAGCCCTCTCCTGTGTCCTAGCAGCACTGGCCGCAGCCCTCTCCTGTGTCCTAGCAGCACTGGCCGCAGCCCTCACCTGTGTCCTAGCAGCACTGGCCGCAGCCCTCTCCTGTGTCCTAGCAGCACTGGCCGCAGCCCTCACCTGTGTCCTAGCAGCACTGGCCGCAGCCCTCACCTGTGTCCTAGCAGCACTGGCCGCAGCCCTCGCCTGTGTCCTAGCAGCACTGGCCGCAGCCCTCTCCTGTGTCCTAGCAGCACTGGCCGCAGCCCTCTCCTGTGTCCTAGCAGCACTGGCCGCAGCCCTCACCTGTGTCCTAGCAGCACTGGCCGCAGCCCTCACCTGTGTCCTAGCAGCACTGGCCGCAGCCCTCACCTGTGTCCTAGCAGCACTGGCCGCAGCCCTCGCCTGTGTCCTAGCAGCACTGGCCGCAGCCCTCTCCTGTGTCCTAGCAGCACTGGCCGCAGCCCTCACCTGTGTCCTAGCAGCACTGGCCGCAGCCCTCACCTGTGTCCTAGCAGCACTGGCCGCAGCCCTCTCCTGTGTCCTAGCAGCACTGGCCGCAGCCCTCTCCTGTGTCCTAGCAGCACTGGCCGCAGCCCTCTCCTGTGTCCTAGCAGCACTGGCCGCAGCCCTCTCCTGTGTCCTAGCAGCACTGGCCGCAGCCCTCTCCTGTGTCCTAGCAGCACTGGCCGCAGCCCTCTCCTGTGTCCTAGCAGCACTGGCCGAAGCCTTCGCCTGTGTCCCAGCTCCAGTAACCACAGAACACAGCTGTGCCCCACAGCACCGCAGAGAGCCTCATCATCCCCTCATCAGTAACCCAGTCACAAAACCCTGCCCATTTTCCCGCAGTGGGTCGGGGGTGGGCCGCGACCCACCTTTGGGCTACTGTACAGTACACACACCGTACACATTCCTCGGTCGAGCCTCGCCGACATTCCCAAATGCTGTCGGAGATAAGGTTGTCACAAGCGACAGAGAGACGGAGGTCCGCCCCCGTCCCTATACCCCCATTCATTATAATCTCGTCGACATTCCAAGCCTCTATCTTTATCGGTGTGACACGAGACCTTTCGGCTTATAAAGGTCTCGTGTCACTCAGACATGAGGTGACACATGACAGTTGGGGAAAAAAACAATTACAGAAACATATAAAACAAGTCACTAACTGGTTTTTATTAACTAAACGGGGAGGAATAGGTGGATAAAACATCACAAGAAACAATAATGATGAGTAAAGGACGAAAAAAAAACTTGCAAGTATTAGCAATGAGGAAATGTTGTGTGAAATCACACAAGACCGTGACTCACCGCCTTATTAACCCTGAAGAAACCTGCAACGATCTTCGTGACCTCATTCACGCTGACCAGATGCCGGCGATCGACTCACCTATTTCTACAACAAGTTAGCCCATCAACCGGTTGACGCTCTGTTTCCCCTTGAGTTATATATAGCATCACGTGTCCAGACCAATGCTACATACATCATTCACTACGTTTCCATATCCCGTCCGTTCTAGGGGTGACTGGCGTGTCTCCACCAGCTAGTATGATCACCTCTAGATAGACAAAGATGGCTGTGTTTCCTCCACATGTTTCCTCTTTGTAAGAGTGACTCCACTTTCATCAGCGGTTG
>WNGS01164858.1:2836457-2843957 GCA_020271785.1 Procambarus virginalis | reverse complement strand
GTCCACAAGACGCATTACACTAGGTCAGCCCCACTCTCATCTTGAACATACTCGGGAGAAGATGAGAGGACCTCCTTAAGTAATGATCATCGCCGGGTAAGAGCACTATGAAGCTCGAGCTACTACACAAGACAAGATCGCAGGAAACTAGTCAAGACAGATCACAGACCTGCCCACCGTCACTGCGACTCGCCGAGGAGTTGCAACAGTGTGTCATAAACGCTTCGAAGTTAAGACTACCCCCTTCCCCCTTCTCGACGACCATGTATTCACCAAGACCGACCTCCTGAAGATTCCCCAAAGACATCGCCGGAGTTACATCCATCGATATTGGCCAAGAAGGGGTGGATTTTGTACTCTACTTCGAGAGCACGAAGGACCTCGAAACAGCTTGGAAGAGACGAGAAAGGCACTGGCATAAGTAAGGCAAGAAAGAGGTGGAGGAGGAAATCTTATAGGAAGGTAAACCCAAGGCGGAAGACAGGTGTAATAAAGGATATGTAGGGAATAATAAAAGGAGTAAATGGGAACGAAAGAGAAATAAAAATAAAGAGATAAAGAATGGGTAGGCTTATGTTAAGTCACGTTTGTTAAACAGTTTAGATCATTATAGTATGTACTGTGAAAGGGAAGTGTCAACAGCAACAAAGCCAGGACTAAGGTTCATGTTGGGTAGGTTGTGTATCAGAGCCGATTCAACAAGACGGCGTCTGTGAAGAGTAGAGGCAGGAAAGATTATCTAAGAAGAAGGCCAATCAATGGGATGATTAGAAGCTCTAACATAACAGAAGAGAGCATTGTTTGTGTCTGCAGACCTAAAACTTCTTTTGTGTTCCTTCAGTTTGTCATTAAGTGTACGGCCAGTTTCTCCAATGTATTGGAGAGGACAAGACGAACATGAAATAGAGCAGACATCAGCAGCATTAGAAGCAGAAGTGTGAATCAGATCACACTTCAAAGTGTGTTAGTTTTATCAAAGAGTGTTAGTTTGACGAAAGGCGAACTTTATGTCAAGAAGACGAAAGGTATTAGTAAGAGTTTGAGTTCTGATATGAAGGAAAGGGAGAGCACAGTAGTAGTAGTGTTGGAAGCAGGTTTAGGATGAAAGAAATTTGGTTTAGCTTGAGAATAGGCACAGTTGATCAAATGTAAAGTGTAACCAAGGCGAGAGAAATATTTGTAAATAAAGGAAATTTCAGAATTAAGAAACTGAGGGTCACTGATGTGAAGAGCGCGGAGGGAGAGAGATAGTCGAGGATACTTTTCTTAACAGAAGATAAGCGCATGGTAAAATTTGCCGCTTTAAAGCAAAATTTGTCGCACATTCGAAATAGGTCATTTGCATGTGACTGTTCATTAAGGCTACGTCCCGGTATTCTCTCGGATATAACTATTTGTCACGTGCTTCCATTTTAGGTGTTGTAGGCTGAAGTTGCCAAGCTAAGCGCCAATCCTAAACTGGCCAGAATTCGAATCCAAATCAAATCGCATTTGCGAGGCACCGGGCGAATGAATTACCACTGTGCCATCACTGGCTGCTTTTCTTAGGCTCATATGCTTTAATTTATCTGAGTCCTTAGAAATGTAATTTTGGGCAACATGCGTTATACCACTGTCTGTGATAAGGGGGAAAAAACTCTCTCTCATTCAGGGAAATATCACACATTAATGGCCGGAAGAAAACTAGAAGAAACGGATAAGAATAAGGAAGCAGGAATAAGGAAATAGGACTAAGGAAGTAGGAATAAGGAAGCAGAAATAAGGAAACAGGAATAAGGAGACAGGAATAAGGAGGCAGGAATAATGAGAAAGACAAGCTAAAATAGAGAAGGGAAGAGTTGATTTAGTGGAACTGAAAGTACAAGGGAGGAAGGTTTAAGGTCAAGACGGGCGTGGCCCCAAATCTCTGGAGGAAGGCCTCAGGCTAAGCTTTTGTGGCCGCAATCACAGGGAGGTACTTGGTCATACAGCTGTAGCTTTAATTAGAAAGGCAGACGGGGGCCAGGCACGTCCCAAATCTGCACAGTGTAGTAACAACATACTGGAACCAAAGATACGGTAGGAAATGCAGAATAGAACCAGTGAGGAGTAGAGGTGCCATAAGCACAATCAGAGACCACTGTCTGAACACCAGAGGTCCACAGCTGTTCAACACCCTCCCAGCAAGCATTATCAATATTGCCGAAACAAAAGTGGATGTATTCCAGAGGCACTTAGATTACTTCTTGCAAGAAGTGCCGGACCAACCACCCTCGAAACACAAACCGAAACTGTCTCTATTTTCCGCTTGTTACAACTTGTAGTAAGTTGTTACATCTTGGCTTAACGTGTTTATGGCGTATTAGAACGTTGTTACAACTTACTATATTGGTTGTTATAACTGGTTAGGTGTTAAAACTTGTTCCAACGTTGTACCAACGTCGTAGTTTCGGTGTGTGTTTGGCGGGCAGGCTGTAGTGGATATGTGGTCCTGCGGGGCGCTCGAAGCAACAGCCTGTTGGACCAAGTTATCACAAGTCGAGCCTGGCCTCAGGCCGGGCTCGGGGAGTAGAACAACTCCCAGAACCCTCTCCAAGTATGCTCCAGGTATGCTCCCAATTACAGGGAAGGAAGAAGACAGGGGCCAAGCGGGTATATACACACATTTTGCCCCATCTGTTAAGCATGATAAATGGGCGATGGAGGGATAAGGCTGACAGTTAAGGATGAAGCAGGTCACTAAGACAGGTGTGGAGGTATTGGTACAGGTCTGTGGAGGTACTGGTACAGGTGGGTATGTGGAGGTACTGGCGCAGGTGGGTATGTGGAGGTACTGGTACAGGTGGGTATGTGGAGGTACTGGTACAGGTGGGTATGTGGAGGTACTGGTACAGGTGGGTATGTGGAGGTACTGGTACAGGTGGGTAAGTGGAGGTACTGGTACAGGTGTGTGTGGAGGTACTGGTACAGGTCTGTGGAGGTACTGGCGCAGGTGGGTGTGTGGAGGTACTGGTACAGGTGGGTGTGTGGAGGTACTGGTACAAGTGGGTATGTGGAGGTACTGGTACAGGTGGGTATGTGGAGGTACTGGTACAGGTGGGTGTGTGGAGGTACTGGTACAGGGTGTGTGGAGGTACTGGCACAGGTGTGTGTGGAGGTACTGGTACAGGTGTGTGTGGAGGTACTGGTACAGGTGTGTATGTGGAGGTACTGGTACAGGTGTGTATGTGGAGGTACTGGTACAGGTGTGTATGTGGAGGTACTGGTACAGGTGGGTATGTGGAGGTACTGGCACAGGTGGGTATGTGGAGGTACTGGTACAGGTGTGTGTGGAGGTACTGGTACAGGTGGATATGTGGAGGTACTGGTACAGGTGTGTGTGGAGGTACTGGCACAGGTGTGTGTGGAGGTACTGGTACAGGTGGGTGTGTGGAGGTACTGGTACAGGTGGGTATGTGGAGTTACTGGTACAGGTGGGTATGTGGAGGTACTGGTACAGGTGGGTATGTGGAGGTACTGGTACAGGTGGGTGTGGAGGTACTGGTACAGGTGTGTGTGGAGGTACTGGCACAGGTGTGTGTGGAGGTACTGGCACAGGTGTGTGTGGAGGTACTGGTGTGTGTGTGGAGGTACTGGTACAGGTGTGTATGTGGAGGTACTGGTACAGGTGTGTATGTGGAGGTACTGGTACAGGTGTGTATGTGGAGGTACTGGTACAGGTGGGTATGTGGAGGTACTGGTACAGGTGGGTATGTGGAGGTACTGGTACAGGTGTGTATGTGGAGGTACTGGTACAGGTGGGTATGTGGAGGTACTGGTACAGGTGGGTATGTGGAGGTACTGGTACAGGTGGGTATGTGGAGGTACTGGTACAGGTGGGTATGTGGAGGTACTGGCACAGGTGTGTGTGGAGGTACTGACACAGGTGTGTGTGGAGGTACTGACACAGGTGTGTGTGGAGGTACTGACACAGGTGTGTGTGGAGGTACTGGTACAGGTGTGTGCGGAGGTACTGACACAGGTGTGTGTGTGTGGAGGTACTGGCACAGGTGTGTGTGGAGGTACTGGCACAGGTGTGTGTGGAGGTACTGGCACAGGTGTGTGTGTGGAGGTACTGGCACAGGTGTGTGTGTGTGGAGGTACTGGCACAGGTGTGTGTGTGGAGGTACTGGCACAGGTGTGTGTGTGGAGGTACTGGCACAGGTGTGTGTGTGGAGGTACTGGCACAGGTGTGTGTGGAGGTACTGGCACAGGTGTGTGTGGAGGTACTGGCACAGGTGTGTGTGGAGGTACTGGCACAGGTGTGTGTGGAGGTACTGGTACAGGTGTGTGTGGAGGTACTGGTACAGGTGTGTGTGGAGGTACTGGTACAGGTGTGTGTGGAGGTACTGGTACAGGTGTGTGTGGAGGTACTGGTACAGGTGTGTGTGGAGGTACTGGTACAGGTGTGTGTGGAGGTACTGGTACAGGTGTATGTGGAGGTACTGGTACAGGTGTGTGTGGAGGTACTGACACAGGTGTGTGTGGAGGTACTGACACAGGTGTGTGTGGAGGTACTGGCACAGGTGTGTGTGGAGTACTGACACAGGTGTGTGTGGAGGTACTGACACAGGTGGGTATGTGGATGTACTGACACAGGTGTATGTGGAGGTACTGGCACAGGTGTGTGTGGAGGTACCGACACAGGTGGGTATGTGGAGGTACTGACACAGGTGTGTGTGGAGGTACCGACACAGGTGGGTATGTGGAGGTACTGACACAGGTGGGTATGTGGAGGTACTGACACAGGTGTATGTGGAGGTACTGACACAGGTGTATGTGGAGGTACTGGCCCAGGTGTGTGTGGAGGTACTGACACAGGTGGGTATGTGGAGGTACTGACACAGGTGCGTGTGGAGGTACTGGTACAGTTGTTACAGTGTGTATTTACCATTTGTATCTACAGATTCGATAAAAGCTCTTGGACCTCGCCTTTCTAAGCAATATATATTTTTCCTCCATTATATCTACTACATACTCTCTATATTTCTCTCAAACACACACGCACGTGCGCGCACACACCCCCAGGAAGCAGCCCGTAGCAGCTGTCTAACTCCCAGGTACATATTTGCTGCTAAGTGAACTGGAGCATCAGGGTGAAAGAAACTTTGCCCATTTTTGTTTCCGCCGGCGCCATGAATCGAACCTCGGACCACAGGATTACGTATCCAGCGTGCTGTCCACTCAGCCACCAGCGCCCTAAAACACACACACACACACACACACACACACACACACACACACACACACACACACACACACACACAGAGAAAGCTAGAGATGCAGGCGGGAGTGAAAGGGAAGGTACTCCATTGGATAAGGGAGTACCTGAGTAACAGAAGACAGGGAGTCACTATGAGGGATGAGGGGTGAGGACTCAGATTGGCGAGACGTCACCAGTGGAGTCCCGCAGGGGTCAGTCCTTGGACCTATACTGTTTCTTATATATGTAAATGATCTTCCAGATGGTATAGAATCCTTCCTCTCATTGTTTGCTGATGATGCAAAAATTATGAGGAGGATTAAGACGGTGGAAGATAGTATGAGGCTACAAGATGACTTAGACTGAATGAATGGTCCAACAAATGGCTATTAGGTTCAACCCGAGTAAATGTAAGGTAATGAAACTAAACAGTGGAAACAGGAGGCCAGACACAGGATACAGAATGGGGGAGGAAGTCCTTCATGAAACGGACAGAGAGAAAGATCTGGGAGTTGATATCACACCAAACCTGTCTCCCGAAGCCCACATCAAAAGAATAACATCTGCGGCATATGAGAGGTTGGCTAACATCAGAACGGCGTTCAGGAACCTGTGTAAGGAATCATTCAGAACCTTGTATACCACATATGTAAGACCAATCCTGGAGTACTCGGCCCCAGCATGGAGCACGTACCTTGTCAAGTACAAGGCAAAGCTTGAAAAAGTCCAAAGGTATGCCACTAGGCTAGTCCCAGAACTAAGAGGCATGAGTTACGAGGAAAGGCTGCGGGAAATGCACCTCACGACACTGGAAGACAGAAGAGTAAGGGGAGACATGATCACTACCTACAAAATTCTCAGAGGAGTTGTTGTTAAAGATTTGCTACCTGGAACAAAAAGTTCCAAGTAGCACGGGCTATGGTGCGGTACTGGTATAAGATAAGATAAACTGTTTAACACTGGTGGTACGCGAACAAGAGGACACAGGTGGAAACTGAGTACCCACGTGAGCCACAGAGACGTTAGAAAGAGCTTTTTCAGTGTCAGAGTAGTTAACGGATGGAATGCATTAGGCAGTGATGTGGTGGAGGCTGGCTCCATACACAGTTTCAAATGTAGATATCATAGAGCCCAGTAGGCTCAGGAATCTGTACTCCAGTTGGTTGACAGTTGAGAGGCGGGACCAAAGAGCAAAGCTCAACCCTTGCAAGCACAACTAGGTGAGTACACACACACACACACACACACACACACACACACACACACACACACACACACACACACACACACACACACACACACACGTACGTGTGTGTTTGTTCCAGGCTGACACTTGAAGCCTGTTTCAAGAACACGGGGGTGTTCCTGCTCAACACGGGGTGTTCCTGCTCAACACGGGGGTGTTCCTGCTCAACACGGGGGTGTTCCTGCTCAACACGGGGTGTTCCTGCTCAACACGGGGGTGTTCCTGCTCAACACGGGGTGTTCCTGCTCAACACGGTGGTGTTCCTGCTCAACACGGTGGTGTTCCTGCTCAACACGGTGGTGTTCCTGCTCAACACGGTGGTGTTCCTGCTGAACACGGGGTGTTCCTGCTCAACACGGGGGTGTTCCTGCTCAACACGGTGGTGTTCCTGCTCAACACGGGGGTGTTCCTGCTCAACATGGGGGTGTTCCTGCTCAACACGGTGGTGTTCCTGCTCAACACGGTGGTGTTCCTGCTCAACACGGTGGTGTTCCTGCTCAACACGGTGGTGTTCCTGCTCAACACGGTGGTGTTCCTGCTCAACACGGGGGTGTTCCTGCTCAACACGGGGGTGTTCCTGCTCAACACGGTGGTGTTCCTGCTCAACACGGTGGTGTTCCTGCTCAACACGGTGGTGTTCCTGCTCAACACGGTGGTGTTCCTGCTCAACACGGGGTGTTCCTGCTCAACACGGGGGTGTTCCTGCTCAACACGGGGGTGTTCCTGCTCAACACGGGGGTGTTCCTGCTCAACACGGGGGTGTTCCTGCTCAACACGGTGGTGTTCCTGCTCAACACGGTGGTGTTCCTGCTCAACACGGGGTGTTCCTGCTCAACACGGTGGTGTTCCTGCTCAACACGGGGTGTTCCTGCTCAACACGGTGGTGTTCCTGCTCAACACGGTGGTGTTCCTGCTCAACACGGGGTGTTCCTGCTCAACACGGTGGTGTTCCTGCTCAACACGGTGGTGTTCCTGCTCAACACGGGGGTGTTCCTGCTCAACACGGGGTGTTCCTGCTCAACATGGGGTGTTC
>WNGS01164858.1:2807214-2832627 GCA_020271785.1 Procambarus virginalis | reverse complement strand
TGAATATTTGCTACGTACCTATCGACGCATTGAGGTCTCCGAGATACCGCATTTACGCTTTATTATTTTATCCGTACCTGAGTCACTATGTTGCTACTGGGTGAAGGTGCTGAATACCCCGTTTCTTCCCGTAATAGTACTGGTAACAGCCCGTCCTCATAAACAAAGGCAAAAAGTGATTCCATGCACCCGACAAACTCCCCTTTTATAAATGAAAAACGGTCTACACACGACTCAATTTATTACATTCGAACACTTCTCGAACAGTGCTTCTCTGACAACCTTTGTTCAAACCCAACGCTGTAAATGCTTCACCCACGTACTACAAATACAAATAATAGCCAACAGAACCTAAAGACCTAACCTAACCAATGCCTAAATATGTACATCTTGCCTCTGGATCAATGGAGGACCAACGAACAGTTGTATGCTCTAAGTCGAATTCATCTGTAAGTTGATTACTGGTGTCAACTCCCGAATGAACCCAGCCTCGAGCATTCGAAGCCTCTTGCGATCGTCGGTGCGTGTGATTATTGTCGTATCTTTCACTATAATTTGTTTAGTATCAGAGTAGTTAACAAATGGAATACATTAGGAAGTGATGTGGTGGAGGCAGACGCCATACACAATTTCAAGTGTAGATATGATAGAGCCCAGTAGGCTCAGGAATCTGTACACCAGTTGATTGACAGTTGAGAGGCGGGACCAAAGAGTCAAAGCTCAACCCCCGCAAGCACAACTAGTTGAGTACACACACACACACAAACACACCACATTATATCACATATATATGTGTGTGTGTTTTCTGTAAACTGTAGCATTGCAATAAAAAAAAATAATAATAAAAAAAGTAATAGGGGTGGTAGGAGAGGAAAAGATTAACGTGTTCAGTGAGAATCTACAAGGTCTTCTCTGAATACTCTATTTTCTTCTTCGAGGCTCTGGGTCAATTGCACCAAAGGTGGTACTCCTAATAATAATAATATTATGTGTGTGTGTATATATATATATATATATATATATATATATATATATATATATATATATATATATATATATATATATAAAATGAAAGCAACCTGCGAGGTAAGCTACTCTTACTAAAAGCAAGAATCTAGGTATTTGTGGCTGAGTGAAGGTAACTCTCGCTTTTGAGTGATCATGACTATTGAGGTTTTGAGACAAGATTGACACACAGTCCAGAGTCATCCACTTAGTATAGGCTCAAAGTTAATAGCGGGCGACCCACTTAATGGTGACACAATCACTTAATGGGTGAGACACAGCCAGAGCAAACTAACTGGTGAAGGGCTGTCTCTAATGGGGGGGGGAGACGACGGCCTGACTAAAAGGCGAAACTAAATGGGGAACAAAAATTTACGGAACGTGTAGTACGCTATTTAATGGAAAGTAGTCATTCACGAAATGACGGACAGGACATGAAATAGCTCAACTGGCGTTTAGATTCCTGAGCCTATTGGGCTCTGTCTTATCAACATTTGAAGCTGTGTATGGAGTCAGCCTCCACCACAACCTTGCCTAGTGTGTTTGTTAACTCCGTGGGAGCCACCGGGGAGAGGGGCACGGACAGTGAAGGGCACAGGGGCAGTGAAGGGCACAGGGGCAGTGAAGGGCACAGGGGCAGTGAAGGGCTCAGGGGCAGTGAAGGGCACAGGGGCAGTGAAGGGCACAGGGGCAGTGAAGGGCACAGGGGCAGTGAAGGGCACAGGGGCAGTGAAGGGCTCAGAGGCAGTGAAGGGCACAGGGGCAGTGAAGGGCACAGGGGCAGTGAAGGGCTCAGGGGCAGTGAAGGGCACAGGGGCAGTGAAGGGCACAGGGGCAGTGAAGGGCACAGGGGCAGTGAAGGGCTCAGAGGCAGTGAAGGGCACAGGGGCAGTGAAGGGCTCAGGGGCAGTGAAGGGCTCAGGGGCAGTGAAGGGCACAGGGGCAGTGAAGGGCACAGGGGCAGTGAAGGGCACAGGGGCAGTGAAGGGCTCAGGGGCAGTGAAGGGCTCAGGGACAGTGAAGGGCACAGGGGCAGTGAAGGGCACAGGGGCAGTGAAGGGCACAGGGGCAGTGAAGGGCACAGGGGCAGTGAAGGGCTCAGGGGCAGTGAAGGGCTCAGGGGCAGTGAAGGGCTCAGGGGCAGTGAAGGGCACAGGGGCAGTGAAGGGCTCAGGGGCAGTGAAGGGCACAGGGGCAGTGAAGGGCACAGGGGCAGTGAAGGGCTCAGGGGCAGTGAAGGGCACAGGGGCAGTGAAGGGCACAGGGGCAGTGAAGGGCACAGGGGCAGTGAAGGCCTCAGGGGCAGTGAAGGGCACAGGGGCAGTGAAGGGCTCAGGGGCAGTGAAGGGCACAGGGGCAGTGAAGGGCACAGGGGCAGTGAAGGGCTCAGGGGCAGTGAAGGGCTCAGGGGCAGTGAAGGGCTCAGGGGCAGTGAAGGGCACAGGGGCAGTGAAGGGCACAGGGGCAGTGAAGGGCACAGGGGCAGTGAAGGGCACAGGGGCAGTGAAGGGCACAGGGGCAGTGAAGGGCACAGGGGCAGTGAAGGGCACAGGGGCAGTGAAGGGCACAGGGGCAGTGAAGGGCACAGGGGCAGTGAAGGGCACAGGGGCAGTGAAGGCTCAGGGGCAGTGAAGGCCTCAGGGGCAGTGAAGGGCACAGGGGCAGTGAAGGGCACAGGGGCAGTGAAGGGCACAGGGGCAGTGAAGGGCTCAGGGGCAGTGAAGGGCACAGGGGCAGTGAAGGGCACAGGGGCAGTGAAGGGCACAGGGGCAGTGAAGGGCTCAGGGGCAGTGAAGGGCTCAGGGGCAGTGAAGGGCACAGGGGCAGTGAAGGGCTCAGGGGCAGTGAAGGGCACGAAATATGTAATCGGTGATACAGTCAAAATGATTTGTGATACTTTAAACGAGTGAGCAATATAACTAATGGAAGAAACATGAACACGTATCAAAGCACGTATACATGTATATCTACATGTATAGGCAAAGATATAGGCTAGCATGCGCATACGAGTATGTGTGTGGATGAGGGGAGAGTGAATGAGTGTGTGGGTGAGTGAGTGTGTGGGTGAGTGAGTGAGTGAGTGTTAGGTCCCTAAGCGAATAGCTCGAGTCCCACAGGCACCCACACGCACACACACAATACAGAGACTATTCAGTGTGCACAAAACCAGCATCCTGAAACAGATAAAGTAGGACAGATGACAAGACGGAAGCTGGAAACGCAAATGAGTCGAATAAATGTAATCAAATACTCGTACCCAGTACAGGTGGTCATCAAGTGGAATCCACTGAAAAAAAGAAGCTGCAGAAGCCACCTCCATCCACGACTTTAAGAGAGACTGATTCGACAACAAATTCGAACGTGAAGAAAATTGAATTATATCGCAACTGGCACAGCAAGGCTAGAAGGCGAGGCATAGAGAACTAGAGACTTGGCCACAGTCACCATGGGGTGACTGTGGCACAACGTTTCCTCAAGAGGTTCCTGCACAACTTAAAGAAGAATGCTTGCAGATGGTGCTACATAGCCTTCCCGGCTTGGTGCCTTCAACCCGGGTGACTGAGTACCCTCCTCCCTCCCTACAACATAAAGAACAAAATAGAACAGAAGCACAACAGAGTAAAGTACAGAGTACAACAGAGTACAAAGAAAACCGAAAAGACTGCGAGGAAGTACCAAGCAGAGTTCCCCTGGTACTTGGGTCATGTTGACCAAACTCTGCGAGGAAGCAGGTAAAGGGGTGATATTCTTGGACACTTCAAAACTGATTAAACAGATCAAGATCGGGTGAAGACTCCAGGACACTGTATAAGATCTGTCAGAGACCTCCACGTTAAATATAAAACACCCGAGTGAATATTGGGAATATCTAGAGTTCTGCTACACATCTGGTCCCTCAGCTTAGGAACTGGGCTAGAAAAAATACCCAGCAGCGGCGACATGCTCACAACATACACGATACGCAGCCATACAAGATAGACAACAGAGATGACATGATCACAATATACTCAACGAGATAATATGGTGGAAACTGTAAACCTGTGTAGCAGTATTGACAGTGAAAAATGCTATGAGAAGAAATAGTTGCTCTAACTCCATTCACAGTTAATGATAATGAATAGTATGTTAAGAATGGAGAGGGTCACAAGCTACTGCATTATGTGTCTGTCTGCTACAACGCGGACCCAAGAGCTGACGCCCACCCATTATCACATATATACGAGTATACACTCACTCAGGCTTACACCAAAGCGGAACATAATCAGGCCAAGACTGGCCTGGTCTGACAGAGACATACTCAGGACAAGGACAAAACTACTCTCGAATTTGGGTAAAAAATGAAGAACATTGCTGGCGTTGTTAACCATATAGTGTAAGCTTTCTATGCTTCTATTTTCTTAGTATCAGTTTTAAGAAGAACAATCAGGTTACCAAAATTCCTGTTCAAGCATATAAACTTATACAATAAGATCAACAAATCCAGTAATGCAGTCATATTTAACTAAACATGTTCAAAGGCGTGTCTTTAAGGACGTGTAAAGACGTGTCCGCTCTCACAGGTCACAGTGACCAATCGTGTGATAGTCCACAAGACGCATTACACTAGGTCAGCCCCACTCTCATCTTGAACATACTCGGGAGAAGATGAGAGGACCTCCTTAAGTAATGATCATCGCCGAGTAAGAGCACTAGCAAGCTTGAGCTACTACACAAGACAAGATCGCAGGAAACTAGTCAAGACAGATCACAGACCTGCCCACCGTCACTGCGACTCGCCGAGGAGTTGCAACAGTGTGTCATAAACGCTTCAAAGTCAAGACTACCCCCTTCCCCCTTCTCGACGACCATGCATTCACCAAGACCGACCTCCTGAAGATTCCCCAAAGACATCGCCGGAGTTACATCCATCGATATTGGCCAAGAAGGGGTGGATTTTGTACTCTACTTCGAGAGCACGAAGGACCTCGAAACAGCTTGGAAGAGACGAGAAAGGCACTGGCATAAGTAAGGCAAGAAAGAGGTGGAGGAGGAAATCTTATAGGAAGGTAAACCCAAGGCGGAAGACAGGTGTAATAAAGGATATGTAGGGTATAATAAAAGGAATAAATGGGAACGAAAGAGAAATAAAAATAAAAATAAAGAGATAAAGAATGGGTAGGCTTATGTTAAGTCACGTTTGTTAAACAGTTTAGATCATTATAGTATGTACTGTGAAAGGGAAGTGTCAACAGCAACAAAGCCAGGACTAAGGTTCATGTTGGGTAGGTTGTGTATCAGAGCCGATTCAACAAGACGGCGTCTGTGAAGAGTAGAGGCAGGAAAGATTATCTAAGAAGAAGGCCAATCAATGGGATGATTAGAAGCTCTAACATAACAGAAGAGAGCATTGTTTGTGTCTGCAGACCTAAAACTTCTTTTGTGTTCCTTCAGTTTGTCATTAAGTGTACGGCCAGTTTCTCCAATGTATTGGAGAGGACAAGACGAACATGAAATAGAGCAGACATCAGCAGCATTAGAAGCAGAAGTGTGAATCAGATCACACTTCAAAGTGTGTTAGTTTTATCAAAGTGTGTTAGTTTGACGAAAGGCGAACTTTATGTCAAGAAGACGAAAGGTATTAGTAATAGTTTGAGTTCTGATATGAAGGGAAGGGAGAGCACAGTAGTAGTAGTGTTGGAAGCAGGTTTAGGATGAAAGAAATTTGGTTTAGCTTGAGAATAGGCGCAGTTGATCAAATGTAAAGTGTAACCATGGTGAGAGAAATATCTGTAAATAAAGAAAATTTCAGAATTAAGAAACTGAGGGTCACTGATGTGAAGAGCGCGGAGGGAGAGAGATAGTCGAGGATACTTTTCTTAACAGAAGATAAGCGCATGGTAAAATTTGCCGCTTTAAAGCAAAATTTGTCGCACATTCGAAATAGGTCATTTGCATGTGACTGTTCATTAAGGCTACGTCCCGGTATTCTCTCGGATATAACTATTTGTCACGTGCTTCCATTTTAGGTGTTGTAGGCTGAAGTTGCCAAGCTAAGCGCCAATCCTAAACTGGCCAGAATTCGAATCCAAATCAAATCGCATTTGCGAGGCACCGGGCGAATGAATTACCACTGTGCCATCACTGGCTGCTTTTCTTAGGCTCATATGCTTTAATTTATCTGAGTCCTTAGAAATGTAATTTTGGGCAACATGCGTTATACCACTGTCTGTGATAAGGGGGAAAAAACTCTCTCTCATTCAGGGAAATATCACACATTAATGGCCGGAAGAAAACTAGAAGAAACGGATAAGAATAAGGAAGCAGGAATAAGGAAATAGGACTAAGGAAGTAGGAATAAGGAAGCAGAAATAAGGAACAGGAATAAGGAGGCAGGAATAATGAGAAAGACAAGCTAAAATAGAGAAGGGAAGAGTTGATTTAGTGGAACTGAAAGTACAAGGGAGGAAGGTTTAAGGTCAAGACGGGCGTGGCCCCAAATCTCTGGAGGAAGGCCTCAGGCTAAGCTTTTGTGGCCGCAATCACAGGGAGGTACTTGGTCATACAGCTGTAGCTTTAATTAGAAAGGCAGACGGGGGCCAGGCACGTCCCAAATCTGCACAGTGTAGTAACAACATACTGGAACCAAAGATACGGTAGGAAATGCAGAATAGAACCAGTGAGGAGTAGAGGTGCCATAAGCACAATCAGAGACCACTGTCTGAACACCAGAGGTCCACAGCTGTTCAACACCCTCCCAGCAAGCATTATCAATATTGCCGAAACAAAAGTGGATGTATTCCAGAGGCACTTAGATTACTTCTTGCAAGAAGTGCCGGACCAACCACCCTCGAAACACAAACCGAAACTGTCTCTATTTTCCGCTTGTTACAACTTGTAGTAAAGTTGTTACATCTTGGCTTAACGTGTTTATGGCGTATTAGAACGTTGTTACAACTTACTATATTGGTTGTTATAACTGGTTAGGTGTTAAAACTTGTTCCAACGTTGTACCAACGTCGTAGTTTCGGTGTGTGTTTGGCGGGCAGGCTGTAGTGGATATGTGGTCCTGCGGGGCGCTCGAAGCAACAGCCTGTTGGACCAAGTTATCACAAGTCGAGCCTGGCCTCAGGCCGGGCTCGGGGAGTAGAACAACTCCCAGAACCCTCTCCAAGTATGCTCCAGGTATGCTCCCAATTACAGGGAAGGAAGAAGACAGGGGCCAAGCGGGTATATACACACATTTTGCCCATCTGTTAAGCATGATAAATGGGCGATGGAGGGATAAGGCTGACAGTTAAGGATGAAGCAGGTCACTAAGACAGGTGTGGAGGTATTGGTACAGGTCTGTGGAGGTACTGGTACAGGTGGGTATGTGGAGGTACTGGCGCAGGTGGGTATGTGGAGGTACTGGTACAGGTGGGTATGTGGAGGTACTGGTACAGGTGGGTATGTGGAGGTACTGGTACAGGTGGGTATGTGGAGGTACTGGTACAGGTGGGTAAGTGGAGGTACTGGTACAGGTGTGTGTGGAGGTACTGGTACAGGTCTGTGGAGGTACTGGCGCAGGTGGGTGTGTGGAGGTACTGGTACAGGTGGGTGTGTGGAGGTACTGGTACAAGTGGGTATGTGGAGGTACTGGTACAGGTGGGTATGTGGAGGTACTGGTACAGGTGGGTGTGTGGAGGTACTGGTACAGGTGTGTGTGGAGGTACTGGCACAGGTGTGTGTGGAGGTACTGGTACAGGTGTGTGTGGAGGTACTGGTACAGGTGTGTATGTGGAGGTACTGGTACAGGTGTGTATGTGGAGGTACTGGTACAGGTGTGTATGTGGAGGTACTGGTACAGGTGGGTATGTGGAGGTACTGGCAAGGTGGGTATGTGGAGGTACTGGTACAGGTGTGTGTGGAGGTACTGGTACAGGTGGATATGTGGAGGTACTGGTACAGGTGTGTGTGGAGGTACTGGCACAGGTGTGTGTGGAGGTACTGGTACAGGTGGGTGTGTGGAGGTACTGGTACAGGTGGGTATGTGGGAGTTAATGGTACAGGTGGGTATGTGGAGNACGCCCTCGAGGACCACCACACGCTCTCGAGGACCACCACACGCCCTCGAGGACCACCACACGCCCTCGAGGACCACCACACGCTCTCGAGGACCACCACACGCCCTCGAGGACCACCACACGCCCTCGAGGACCACCACACGCTCTCGAGGACCACCACACGCCCTCGAGGACCACCACACGCCCTCGAGGACCACCACACGCCCTCGAGGACCACCAGTGTGGCAACAAGGTGACAGAACGCTCGGCACGAAGATTTTGAAAAAGCCATAGACAGTATGCCTATGCACTCTGCACCAGGCCCTGATTCCTGGAACTCCATATTCATCAAGAACTGTAAAGAAACACTGTCACAGGCTCTTCACATTCTTTATCGGCAAAGTCTAGATACTGGCGTTATCCGTGAAATACTAAAACAGCAGAGATAGCGCCACTCCATAAGAAGGAAATAAGACAAAAGGAAAAAATTACAGACCGATAGTACTAACATGACACATCATAAAAATCTTTGATAGAGTGCTAAGAAGTAAGATGACAAAATACATGGAATCACAGCATCTCCATAACCCGGACAACATGGTTTCAGAACAGGGCGCTCTTGCCTGTCACAGTTGCTGGACCACTATGACATGGCATTAGATGCCATAGACGACAAGCAAAACGTTGATGAAATTTACACAGATTTCGCAAAAGCCTTTGACAAATGTGACCATGGTGTTATTGCACACAAAATGCGTGCAAAAGGTATTACCCGAAAAAACAGGCAGATGGATCTACAATTTCCTGGCTAATAGAACTCAATGTGTAATAGTCAAGAAAATAAAATCCGGACCATCAACCGTGAAGAGCTCAGTCCCCCAGGGTACTGTGTTTGCTCCAGTACTTTTTCTCATCCTCATATCGGACATAGACAAGAACACAACCTATAGCACTGTATCATCTTTTGCAGATGACACTAGGATTTTTATGAGAATAGACAACATAGAGAGCACAGTAAACCTCCAATCAGATGTAAATCAAGTTTTTCAATGGGCTACAGAAAATAATATGGTATGTAATGAAGATAAGTTCCAGCTCATGCGCTCCGGAAAAATGAAAATATAAAAGCAGAAACCACGTATAAAACGCAGTCAAATCATAACATAGAACGAAAAGGCAATGTAAAGGATTTAACCTCAAGGTAACCTCTAGGTAACTAAAAAAGGAGTATCAACAAATAATAATTCCCAGTGAAGTCACCGCCACACACACGGGATAAGAGATACAGATAGACAATAAAAGTTGTCAAGCAATCTTTGTAAAAATTATACATGTCAATACTTGATAATTATATCTCACTCTTAAGAGTGTTACTGCAACAACGTCACGGCGCAGTAGACGAGTCATGCAACAACGTCACGGCGCAGTAGACGACTCATGCAACAAGTCACGGCGCAGTAGACGAGTCATGCAACAAGGTCACGGCGCAGTAGACGAGTCATGCAACAAGGTCACGGCGCAGTAGACGAGTCATGCAACAAGGTCACGGCGCAGTAGACGAGTCATGCAACAAGGTCACGGCGCAGTAGACGAGTCATGCAACAAGTCACGGCGCAGTAGACGAGTCATGCAACAAGGTCACGGCGCAGTAGACGAGTCATGCAACAAGTCACGGCGCAGTAGACGAGTCATGCAACAAGGTCACGGCGCAGTAGACGAGTCATGCAACAAGTCACGGCGCAGTAGACGAGTCATGCAACAAGGTCACGGCGCAGTAGACGAGTCATGCAACAAGGTCACGGCGCAGTAGACGAGTCATGCAACAAGTCACGGCGCAGTAGACGAGTCATGCAACAAGGTCACGGCGCAGTAGACGAGTCATGCAACAAGTCACGGCGCAGTAGACGAGTCATGCAACAAGTCACGGCGCAGTAGACGAGTCATGCAACAAGGTCACGGCGCAGTAGACGAGTCATGCAACAAGGTCACGGCGCAGTAGACGAGTCATGCAACAAGTCACGGCGCAGTAGACGAGTCATGCAACAAGGTCACGGCGCAGTAGACGAGTCATGCAACAAGTCACGGCGCAGTAGACGAGTCATGCAACAAGTCACGGCGCAGTAGACGAGTCATGCAACAAGGTCACGGCGCAGTAGACGAGTCATGCAACAAGGTCACGGTGCAGTAGACGAGTCATGCAACAAGTCACGGCGCAGTAGACGAGTCATGCAACAAGTCACGGCGCAGTAGACGAGTCATGCAACAAGGTCACGGCGCAGTAGACGAGTCATGCAACAAGTCACGGCGCAGTAGACGAGTCATGCAACAAGGTCACGGTGCAGTAGACGAGTCATGCAACAAGGTCACGGTGCAGTAGACGAGTCATGCAACAAGGTCACGGCGCAGTAGACGAGTCATGCAACAAGGTCACGGCGCAGTAGACGAGTCATGCAACAAGTCACGGCGCAGTAGACGAGTCATGCAACAAGTCACGGCGCAGTAGACGAGTCATGCAACAAGTCACGGCGCAGTAGACGAGTCATGCAACAAGTCACGGCGCAGTAGACGAGTCATGCAACAAGTCACGGCGCAGTAGACGAGTCATGCAACAAGTCACGGCGCAGTAGACGAGTCATGCAACAAGTCACGGCGCAGTAGACGAGTCATGCAACAAGTCACGGCGCAGTAGACGAGTCATGCAACAAGGTCACGGCGCAGTAGACGAGTCATGCAACAAGTCACGGCGCAGTAGACGAGTCATGCAACAAGTCACGGCGCAGTAGACGAGTCATGCAACAAGTCACGGCGCAGTAGACGAGTCATGCAACAAGTCACGGCGCAGTAGACGAGTCATGCAACAAGTCACGGCGCAGTAGACGAGTCATGCAACAAGTCACGGCGCAGTAGACGAGTCATGCAACAAGTCACGGCGCAGTAGACGAGTCATGCAACAAGTCACGGCGCAGTAGACGAGTCATGCAACAAGGTCACGGCGCAGTAGACGAGTCATGCAACAAGGTCACGGCGCAGTAGACGAGTCATGCAACAAGTCACGGCGCAGTAGACGAGTCATGCAACAAGTCACGGCGCAGTAGACGAGTCATGCAACAAGTCACGGCGCAGTAGACGAGTCATGCAACAAGGTCACGGCGCAGTAGACGAGTCATGCAACAAGTCACGGCGCAGTAGACGAGTCATGCAACAAGTCACGGCGCAGTAGACGAGTCATGCAACAAGTCACGGCGCAGTAGACGAGTCATGCAACAAGTCACGGCGCAGTAGACGAGTCATGCAACAAGTCACGGCGCAGTAGACGAGTCATGCAACAAGGTCACGGCGCAGTAGACGAGTCATGCAACAAGGTCACGGCGCAGTAGACGAGTCATGCAACAAGGTCACGGCGCAGTAGACGAGTCATGCAACAAGGTCACGGCGCAGTAGACGAGTCATGCAACAAGGTCACGGCGCAGTAGACGAGTCATGCAACAAGTCACGGCGCAGTAGACGAGTCATGCAACAAGTCACGGCGCAGTAGACGAGTCATGCAACAAGTCACGGCGCAGTAGACGAGTCATGCAACAAGTCACGGCGCAGTAGACGAGTCATGCAACAAGTCACGGCGCAGTAGACGAGTCATGCAACAAGTCACGGCGCAGTAGACGAGTCATGCAACAAGGTCACGGCGCAGTAGACGAGTCATGCAACAAGTCACGGCGCAGTAGACGAGTCATGCAACAAGTCACGGCGCAGTAGACGAGTCATGCAACAAGTCACGGCGCAGTAGACGAGTCATGCAACAAGTCACGGCGCAGTAGACGAGTCATGCAACAAGTCACGGCGCAGTAGACGAGTCATGCAACAAGGTCACGGCGCAGTAGACGAGTCATGCAACAAGTCACGGCGCAGTAGACGAGTCATGCAACAAGGTCACGGCGCAGTAGACGAGTCATGCAACAAGTCACGGCGCAGTAGACGAGTCATGCAACAAGTCACGGCGCAGTAGACGAGTCATGCAACAAGGTCACGGCGCAGTAGACGAGTCATGCAACAAGTCACGGCGCAGTAGACGAGTCATGCAACAAGTCACGGCGCAGTAGACGAGTCATGCAACAAGTCACGGCGCAGTAGACGAGTCATGCAACAACGTCACGGCGCAGTAGACGAGTCATGCAACAAGTCACGGCGCAGTAGACGAGTCATGCAACAAGTCACGGCGCAGTAGACGAGTCATGCAACAAGTCACGGCGCAGTAGACGAGTCATGCAACAAGTCACGGCGCAGTAGACGAGTCATGCAACAAGTCACGGCGCAGTAGACGAGTCATGCAACAAGTCACGGCGCAGTAGACGAGTCATGCAACAAGTCACGGCGCAGTAGACGAGTCATGCAACAACGTCACGGCGCAGTAGACGAGTCATGCAACAAGTCACGGCGCAGTAGACGAGTCATGCAACAAGTCACGGCGCAGTAGACGAGTCATGCAACAAGTCACGGTGCAGTAGACGAGTCATGCAACAAGTCACGGCGCAGTAGACGAGTCATGCAACAAGTCACGGCGCAGTAGACGAGTCATGCAACAAGGTCACGGCGCAGTAGACGAGTCATGCAACAAGTCACGGCGCAGTAGACGAGTCATGCAACAAGTCACGGCGCAGTAGACGAGTCATGCAACAAGTCACGGCGCAGTAGACGAGTCATGCAACAAGTCACGGCGCAGTTTGCGCGCACAATTTAATTTACCGTAAACTTTGATACATAAATTTAGCCCAATTTGTCACCCCGAAGAGTTGACAAGACAACAGTGACTAATCTTGTGGCGCAGTGGTCAGAGTAGCCCGATAACAACTGAAAGGTCCCAGCTTGGATCCCCGAGTCAGGACAGAGTAGTTTGGGCAACATATCCTTTCACTGATACCTCTGTTATCCAGAAACAAATGGGTAGCTGGGAGTTGAGCAACTCTTGTGGATTAGATCCTTAGATCTTAGAAGTAAATCGTCATCCTAGCGAGGCCCTCGACAAGCAATGATTGTCGAGGCCGATGGCCGTCTCACAGGAAACTTTTTATATACCTCGAGAGAATGAGTTATATTGCTACATAAACTCTACCCAAAATATTGTATACTTGGCACAGGGTTCGTAAGGGACCAGTGACTGTGGGACCGGGGTGAAACAACCAGCCACAGTGACACTACCAGCTCGCTAAACGCAGGCTGCCTCGCTCATCAGTCAAGGATGGCGCGTTCGAACCCTTCAAACACACTCGGCGCGTCGTGCGCGAAGGTCACTCAGGCGCTTTGTCAACTGCTTGCAAGTGTTACACTGTCGTGACCAACTGTCAAAGGAGCAGTGACATGCGCCTCTACAGTGCGGCCAGGAGGGAGGGAGGGGGAGGGGAGCGGTACAATGGTTACACACAGATGACACCACCAGCTGGAGAGAGCCCCCAACCCCCNGGGGTGGTGACCTTGGGTGCAGCAGACGAGGGCGTCACCCGCACCCAAGCCACCTCAGACAGCTCCTGCACCTCTGCTGCTGCTTTGACCACTGTTCCCTGCTGGTACTACGCTAATTGTTCCTACTGTTGAAATGCTGTTTCCTCTACTACTGCTAAAACTGTTCTCTGCTGCTGCTACGGTGTTGAGGTATACTGTTCTCTCTCCTGCCGCTTACCGACCCCGACCCACCAGCTACACATACCCCGTCCACTCAATATGTCGTGTCTTTTACCAACGGTACAAATGCACTCTACTCAGAAATGTTTCGGTTGAAAATAAACATTTACTTTTTCTATGCGTAGGACTTGACAGGTTAGGTGGGTTGCTTGGGTTCGTACGTTTCTGGTTGGTGCGGAGGTTGGATGTTTTACGGAGTGGCAAGTTAAGAGAGAACGGGCGGGAGCTTGACCCCTTGGCCACCTTCCCGCTGGAGTCTCACAGTCCGTTCCCGCCCAGACCGCTGCCGCCGCCGCCATGACGAGAATGGGCCCTCCCCAGACCGCCACCGCCGCCATGACGAGAATGGGCCCTCCCCAGACCGCCACCGCCGCCATGACGAGAATGGGTCCCGCCCAGACTGCCGCCGCTGCCGCCATGATGAGAATGGGTCCAGCCCAGACTGTCGCCATAGCCAAAATGGGTCGTCTTCCCCAGTAAGCCGCGATCTCTTACCAGGCGGGGCCCGGGTGTACTTACTGCCTGTACCTACTGTTTGTGACTATAGGATCTATCTATGTGAACTCAGACCCCAACTTTCTACCGCCAGTTGTCTAATGTACCGCCTACCGACCTAAGTTTCTCGTACTTTCACAACCCCACACATCTCCAAGATGCAGCCCACAGCGGCCGCCTAACTACCTACTTACTCTAAGTTAACAAAGGCATCAGGTGAAGTAAACTCTCCCCATATGTTTTTGTCTCGGTAGGGAATCGAACCCGAGCCCCTTGAACTGCGACTCCCGAGCACTTTCCGCTAGGCTGCGAGGACCGCCCCAGGTGTACAAGGCCCAGAAGAGAGACAAGAGACTGGAGATATAGCGCTGGAAGCAGCAATAGACTGCAGAACGACCTTGCCGCAGGTCAAGGGGCTGGAGGCGGGACACCCACACAGCTTGGGATAATGAGAGAAGAGCCTCGGGGAAGCTCGGTGTAGGTGAGAAGGGATAATGGGAATCTCCTCAGTGACCTTGAGGGACGAGGAGGAATGCCAGCATGTGCTGGGGCGGAGGAGCCTGGAATGTAGAGGATGAGGAAGGGTGCATGGGGGGAGGGTGCATGGGGGAGTGAGGAGGAAAGAGCGAGCAAAGAAAAATATAACCATTATTAAAGGAGAGAGAAAGTTCAAATAGAATGAAGGGCGGTGGGAGGCAGGCGGGAGGATGGGAAGGAGGAAGGAAAGGGGGGAACAAATAAAGAACGAGGGAGTAGGAGACAGCGAGAATGAACAAGAGGGAGGGCTAGAAGAATGACAGGAATTTAAGATGGAGAGGGTTGAGGGTGGGTGCGTGCGGCCAAGGGAATAACACGTAACAAATTAAATGGAATAGACATCGCCCTGTCAAACAGAAAGCAAAAAGTAATAATCAAACAAATTCAAGCACCGCCACTCTTCCTTATCCTATTATCAGATATAGACAAAAGTACAACACACACCTTCGTGTCATCTTTTGCAGACGACACCAAAATCAGCCGGAAAATTACATCGGAAGAGAAAAACCTGCAAATCGGCATCAATAACGTCATCCAGTGAGCAAGGGAAAATAGTATTATTTTTTAAGTAAAAAATTCCAGATATTCAATCTTAGAAGGAATATTGAGGTCGTATGACTTGACGTTTAATGAACATAACGAAGGAAACCTATCACCAGCCATGGGATTATAAGAACTTTCAATTCAAGACAATCCACCACAATGCTCCTATAATTTTCAAGCCACTTGCGTTTACCCGCCTTGAGTACTGCTCACCATTTCAAAGCAGGAAAGATTTCTTAAACAGATACGTGGAATGTACTGTATAAGCAGCTGTCGAAAATAAATATTGAAATGACAAGTTACTGCAGAGAACGACAAGGTACAAAGTGCAGAAGAGAGCCAGTGAAGAGTAGGTGCGCCATAAGCACAATTAGAGAAAACTGTATGAACATCAGAGGTCCAGCGGCTCTACATCCCCCCACCAACTAAATGCAAGAAATATTGCCGGAGCAAAAGTAGAAGGGTTCAAAATGTAACTGGAAGAGTTGTTGCAGTAAGTAACGGATATCAGACTAGTTGCAATGAACAGGAATTATCCATTGCACTGGACATGCAATGGATCGCTGCAAGACCAACCATACCCCGGACTGTGTGAGTGGGACAACACTCTGAATCCATCGCATGTGAACTACACACAATCTCGTCTCGCCGCCGGTCTAGCGGACGTACGGACCTTAGACACGTCAACGCGCTTTCCTCCGACACCATGAATAATCTGGGCCTTTAGGCAACTTAGAATTATAGCTGGTGTTGTTCTTGTTGGTGGAACATTGTGGCACCCACCCAGAGAGCTTGGCCCAGCTGGTTACCCTGGTGGACCGATGTGGTACCCTCCCAGAGAGCTTGGCCCAGCTGGTTACCCTGGTGGACCGATGTGGTACCCACCCAGAGAGCTTGGCCCAGCTGGTTACCCTGGTGGCCGCCCAAGACTTTTTCAGCAACTTCCTTTGTCCCCAGCACTTTTTTTCCGCTGGGGGAGTAAAGAGGAAGGAGAGGCAAAGGTGAAGGGAACTTTAGAAGTGGGAAATACAGTGAGAGGTATGAAAGCAGGCGGGCTGTCCGCCTTGCTGACACGATGTGTGGGTGTTGGCAGCTAAGCTAAGCTGGCTCCCTCTTGTCAGGGAGCTGTGAGTGTGTGGGAGGTTCTTCACATGTGTTTCACCATATATGGATGTCTATAGATGAATACTGTGTAGCATTCACATATAAACACTCCGATGCTTCCACACATGTTGTTTGTTCAAGGCTATTTATTTTATTATTATTATTTATTGATTTATTCATACATACAAATTATATATATATATATATATATATATATATATATATATATATATATATATATATATATATATATACACATGCACATACATACACACATACCCAGCACTGGTAACTTGCCAGCAGTGACGGTCTAGGTGTTGACTGCTAAGTGCTTCAACCCACCATACCACCGCCCCCCTACCCATCAACCTCACCCCCACTCGCCTCACTATACCACTATCCCCACCAACATCACCCTCACCATTCCACCTCACCCCCCCCCACCCCCACCCTTTCACTCGCTGCCCAATACCAAGGTTGGAATAATGAAGGTACAAAATGAAACGTAATAAGAGCCACAGCCAGGGGGACAGAGAGCTGTGTGCTCAGCTCCTCAGTGTGTATACACAGCCTTTACTTTAATGCTGGACTGTCTTCAGGAGTAATTGGTCACGATGATATTGGTGGCGGTCTTGTGGTGGTGGTGGCAGGGGGACACCTGAGCCCTGTGGTGGTGGCAGGGGGGGACACCTGAGCCCTGTGGTGGTGGCAGGGGGACACCTGAGCCCTGTGGTGCTGGCAGGGGGGACACCTGAGCCCTGTGGTGGTGGCAGGGGGACACCTGAGCCCTGTGGTGCTGGCAGGGGGGGGGGCACCTGAGCCCTGTGGTGGTGGCAGTGGCAGGGGACACCTGAGCCCTGTGGTGCTGGCAGGGGGACACCTGAGCCCTGTGGTGGTGGCAGGGGGACACCTGAGCCCTGTGGTGCTGGCAGGGGGACACCTGAGCCCTGTGGTGGTGGCAGGGGGACACCTGAGCCCTGTGGTGGTGGCAGGGGGGACACCTGAGCCCTGTGGTGGTGGCAGGGGGACACCTGAGCCATGTGGTGCTGGCAGGGGGGACACCTGAGCCCTGTGGTGGTGGCAGGGGGACACCTGAGCCCTGTGGTGCTGGCAGGGGGGACACCTGAGCCCTGTGGTGCTGGCAGGGGGGACACCTGAGCCCTGTGGTGCTGGCAGGGGGACACCTGAGCCCTGTGGTGCTGGCAGGGGGGGGCCACCTGAGCCCTGTGGTGGTGGCAGTGGCAGGGGGACACCTGAGCCCTGTGGTGGTGGCAGGGGGACACCTGAGCCCTGTGGTGGTGGCAGGGGGACACCTGAGCCCTGTGGTGGTGGCAGGGGGACACCTGAGCCCTGTGGTGCTGGCAGGGGGACACCTGAGCCCTGTGGTGGTGGCAGGGGGACACCTGAGCCCTGTGGTGGTGGCAGGGGGGACACCTGAGCCCTGTGGTGGTGGCAGGGGGACACCTGAGCCCTGTGGTGCTGGCAGGGGGGACACCTGAGCCCTGTGGTGGTGGCAGGGGGACACCTGAGCCCTGTGGTGCTGGCAGGGGGGACACCTGAGCCCTGTGGTGCTGGCAGGGGGACACCTGAGCCCTGTGGTGCTGGCAGGGGGGGACACCTGAGCCCTGTGATGCTGGCAGGGGGGACACCTGAGCCCTGTGGTGCTGGCAGGGGGGACACCTGAGCCCTGTGGTGCTGGCAGGGGGACACCTGAGCCCTGTGGTGGTGGCAGGGGGGACACCTGAGCCCTGTGGTGGTGGCAGAGGGACACCTGAGCCCTGTGGTGGTGGCAGGGGGACACCTGAGCCCTGTGGTGGTGGCAGGGGAGGAGGGGAGGTGCCTGAGGGACAGAGGTAGAGGCGGGGGCGGGGGGGGGGAGGAGAAATAAATATAAAGAAGGTTATCCTCACCATCTTCAAGGCTTGCCACCGCCCTCCACTCAATCATCTCCCCCCCCCCCTCCCCAACACACGTTCGTCCAGACATACGCGTGGACGTACACCCCCCCCCCCTCCCCACACCCCCCACCCCCGACACACACACATCAACAAATGTTTGCCTGAAGTAGTTTGACGTTGAGTGAGGAGAGCAGTGTAGGCTACACCTGCAGTGTGTACACACACAGGCCAGACACAGCCCCAACACAAGGTGTCGCAGGGGCCATTACGGGTCGCTACACACAAAAATAACTTGCCAAAACGAAACTAAAGTCATGTCAATAAGAGGAGTGGAACTGTATAGCAAATTATAATATCGCCTGAAATAACTAAAGAAAATGTAAAAGACAAACAAGATAAAAAGAAAAAGATTGTCTCAAGCCAATAATGACAAGGATCGAACCAAACTACGAAATATTTATTTTTCACTATCCTGCTAAGCCTATCCTTGGAAATTTAGTGATAAGTATATTTCTGTGTGTGCTCAGTTGTGCCTGCGGCGGGGTTGAGCTTCGGCTCTTGGGTCCTGCCCCTCAAACTGTATACAGATTCCCGAGCCTACAGGGCTCGGGAATCTCAAGACATTTTTATCACCAAAAAGTTTCTTCTCGTTTAATATAGTTTCAGTACATTAACTTAAGACTGGACGGAGGCCAAGTTTATCTGGTGATAACTTGATCGTTAAGGCTGTTGCTAGCACCGGCCTGCACACTCGCATTCATTACATCCCGTTATAGGGAACATGCGAGTCTGCGGGGCGCTGGTAGCAACAGTCTCAACAGTCAGTCAGCTGCTACAACACCCTCAAGCCTTAGGCAGCGCCGTCACCCCACCTGCAGCCTCCAGCAGACGGCCAGCCTTCCCTTCTACCATGTTGTGTGTGACCTTGACCCCAAGCTGACCCCGAGACACGAGATGAATCAGCGCCCGCACGCGCACGCACGCACGCACGCACGCACGCACGCACGCACGCACACACACACACACACACACACACACACACACACACACACACACACATTCACACACACAAAAGAAGACCTGGACAAACTGAAGGCATGGTCGAACAAATGGTTGTTAGAGTTTAACCCAAGCAAATGTAATGTAATGAAGATAGGTGTAGGGAGCAGCAGACCAGATACAAGGTATCATTGGGAGATGAAATACTTCAAGAGTCAGAGAGAGAGAAAGACTAGGGGTTGATATCACGCCAGACCTGTCCCCTGAAGCCCATATCAAGAGGATAACATCAGCGGCATATGCCAGGTTGGCTAACATAAGAACGGCCTTTAGAAACTTGTGTAAGGAATCTTTCAGAAACTTTGTAAATCACGTATGTCAGACCAATCCTGGAGTATGCGGCTCCAGCATGGAGTCCATATCTAGTCAAGCATAAGACTAAACTGGAAAAGGTTGAAAGGTTTGCCACCAGCCTATTACCCGAACTGAGGGGTACGAGGAGAGACTACGGAAATTAAACCTCAGGTTACTGCGAGACAGAAGAGTTTGAGGGGACATGATCACCACATACAAGATTCTCAGAGGAATTGATAGGGTAGATAAAGACTGACTATTTAACACAAGGGGCCCACGCACTAGGGGACACAGGTGGAAATTGAGTGCCCAAATGAGCCACAGACTTTTTTAATTTTAAATTTTGCCCCGAGGGGCGAGTTTATTGGGCAGCGCCACTCATCTTATGAGTGGACACACCGCCATAGCAGCATGTACAACACTCCCCAATAGGAAGAAAACCCGCTGGGTTGTTCATCCTGTCACTTGAACCCAGACACAGCTGGGACTTGCTTAACTGTCTCAAGTGAACAGCTCCTCAAACAAGAAGATTAACATCTATCAACCCTTAAAAGCTTACGTTATCTTGCGGGTGCAAAATGGGGGAATCTTTTAAGAACAGTATTAATATTTGACAAATAGCGTTTTCCTAACTCAAACAATGTTGGGTTTATTATTCTACACATACTTCTGATTTCTCTCAGATGTTCACATTCAAGTAGATAGTGTTCAAGGCGGCGTCCATCACTCTCACCACAGATTCTACAACTTCGTTGATCATCTGTTGTTTCCATTCCATATCTCCATGGATGCAACTGATTGCTATTGATATTGCAGTTGATATCCCAGACGGATTCTCGCTATTACTGATTCTCTCCCTCGTCCTCCTCCTCTTCGGCCATAATGATTGGGATTGCCAGCTGCAACCATGTTGTACCATCGTATAGATTCACTGGTTTGTGCTTCTATCTTCCTTTCCTCAGTTACCTTGTCACGGTGATGTTGCCCGACAATACCTCTAATTTGTAGTAGAGTCTTGGGTATGAAGTATTCAATATGGTCTCCTTCAGCGCCTTCAGTAGCCAGCACATCTGCTCGTTCATTCCCACATATCCCAACATGGGAGGGGATCCACAGAAACTTGATGACTCTTCCCTGATTGGTAAGTACTCTCACAGCTCTCTTAATTTCAGCGATTATTGCAAGATTTTCTGCCCGATTTTTACTTAGGCTTTGCAGTGCTGCTTTTGAATCGGTGCACATCACTGCACCATTAGTGTTCCGTTCAAGAAACCTTAACGCCATAACAATGGCAGTTAGCTTTGCTTGCGTTGAAGAGGCATAGTTCTCAATACGCGCTTTTTCTTCATTTCTTCATGAGGATCTGAAACATAATAGAGGGTACAAAACCCAATCAAATCTTCCCATAGTAGAAAAACAGCATGTCAAGGATTTGGGAATAATGATGTCCGACGATCTAACGTTTAGGGAGCATAACCAAGCAAATATCGCATCAGCCAGAAAAATGATCGGATGGATTACGAGAACTTTCAAATCCAGGGATCCCATCACAATGGTTGTACTCTTCAAGTCACTTGTGTTGTCCCGTCTCGAATACTGCTCAGTACTCACTTCCCCCTTCAGAGCAGGAGAGATTGCTGAAATAGAGGGAATACAGAGAACATATACGGCACGCATAGACGAGATAAAACACCTAAATTATTGGGATCGTCTCAAAGCTCTCCAAATGTACTCTCTAGAAAGGAGACGAGAGAGATACCAAATAATATACACGTGGAAAATACTGGAGGGCCAGGTCCCAAATCTACACAGTAAAATAACAACGTACTGGAGTGAACGATATGGAAGAAAATGCAAGATTGATCCAGTGAAGAGCAGAGGTGCCATAGGCACAATCAGAGAACACTGTATAAACATCAGAGGTCCGCGGTTGTTCAACGTCCTCCCAGCGACTATAAGAAATATTGCCGGAACAACCGTGGACATCTTCAAGAGAAAACTGGACTGTTTCCTAAGAGAAGTCCCGGATCAGCCGGGCTGTGGTGGGTATGTGGCTCTGCGGGCCGCTCCAAGCAACAGCCTGGTGGATCAAACTCTCACAAGTCGAGCCTGGCCTCGGGCCGGGCTTGGGGAGTAGAAGAACTCCCAGAACCCCATCAACCAGGTATCAACCAGGTATCTACGTTGGAAAGTATTATCCTTGATTACCGTGTATGCTGCACCAGCCCGTTAGAAAGATTTTTTTCAGTGTTAGAGTAGTAGACAAATGGAATGCATTAGGAAGTGATGTGGTGGAGGCAGACTCCGTACACAGCTTCAAGTGTAGATATGATAGACCCCAGTAGGCTCAGGAACCTGTACATTAGTTGATTGACAGTTGAGAGGCGGGACCAAAGAGCCAGAGCTCAACCCCCGCAAGCACAACTAGGTAAGTAGCTAGCAGCTCAAAGACGACAATGGTGACCACGGATATGCTGTCTTGCGCTAACACCGTAGACTACTGTGTAATCCACATGCATATGTGCTTCATACCAAAACCAATATGGTTAGGCTATTGAAAATACATGATGAAGGAAGCCGTGCACGCTCCGTAGTCAAGCTGTTGGCAGCAACCACCGCCGTGTCATACCTTACCAACCACACCTTATGACACCCCCCACCACCCTCCTCTCACCATGTCACACTATCAATCACGTTAAAATCTGGCCGCTGTCGGTCCGGCCGCTACGGCTGCCCGGGCCAGCACTGGAGCACCACCTGACTTCCATCGCTCACTGTGTCTCAACCCTTACCACAGTCATAATACTGGTTCGACTATAGCTTCGGCTAATCTATATCTATAAAATATTATTGTCTGTCTAAGGTTAGAAGTTCGTGGCCAGATTCACGAAGCAGTTACGCAAGCACTTACGAACGTGTACATCATTCCTCAATCTTTGATGGCTTTGGTTACATTTATTAAACAATTTACAAGCATGAAAACTTGCCAATCAACTGTTGTTATTGTTATAAACAGCCTCCTGGTGCTTCCGAGCTCATTACCTGTTTAATAATTGTAAACAAAGCCACCAAATATTGAGAAAAGATGTACAGGTTCATAAGTGCTTGCGTAACTGCTTCCTGAATCTGGCCCCTGGACACTTGCGAGCAACCCTCGTTAAACTCTGCGATGATCAATGACGATGGTATGGGGGGTGTCATTTTGGGGGGGTGTCATTTTTTTTGGGGGGGTGTCATTTTGGGGGGGTGTCATTTGGGGTGTCATTTGGGGGGTGTCATTTGGGGGGGTGATTATTCCCCACGCCTCCATTGATGGGGTCGGACCCCCTGTACGAAGTTGGTGAATGGGATGAGGAGGGACTGGGGGGGGGGTGGGGGGGCAGGGCAAGGGGAGAAATGGGAAAGGTGTGTATGGAAGAAACGGCAAGGGTGTGTGTTGGGGGAAGTGTGGAGGGTGGTGTGTGAGGTTGATGAGGAAGGTGTGCATGGGGGGGGAGGGGGGAGGTGTGAGAAGTGTTTGTGTATTAACTTAGTTGTGCTTGTAGGGGTTGAGCTCTGCTCTTTCGGCCCGCCTCTCAACTGTCAATCAATCAACTGTTACCAGCAACTATTTTTTTTTCACACATAAAATTATATTCTGCACCTTGTGAGCTAGCCCGTTCTCCCAAGCTTTCCCAACGTCAAGAAACTGTCGTACTACAGAGAACCCACGACCAGATGGCCAACGAACAGAAAACGGGACTCTTGTATGCAGCCCGTACTCCTAAGGTTTTTCCAACATCAAGAAAACTGTCAATTTAAAAGTGTTTTCTCCTAACGTACCAGAAGACCCAGAACAGAAAACGGGACAGTACGTTACTTTCGCGAACCGCTTCCATTTTCTAGTACGACAATTTTGGCCTTAGGTAACGCATGCGAGCGAAAAGCGACGTTCTTTGTAAGAGGACAGGTTGGTACTATGAGATGACCACAATAAGAAAGATTTCAAAGGCAACTATCCTCAGTTCTTAGTTACTATGGTTGTGGTGGCATCTTGTTTGTGCAGTTGAGAAAAACGACTGATTCTAGAAACAACTCAAACTAAACACTGAAGTCTATATTATATATATATATATATATATATATATATATATATATATATATATATATATATTATATATATATATATATATAGATTGCTTCAAGAATTTGTAATCTTCTTGCATCTGGGTTCTGTCTATTATGCATGTATTCTTGTTCAACATTTCTCTGTTAGGGTGATGTCCATGGGCTTGTCTCATGTGATTCCTAGGGGCACCGGATTGAAGATGCATGTCAAACGCCTCGTCAGCTTGGTCGACGTCATACCTATGTACTTAGATTGAAGGTTACATCTTCGTGGGGGCAAGTGTACATGTATACACGCTTGACTGCTGTAGAGGGTTCTCTGTCGGCTTCGGGCTGTATATATATATATAATATAATATGATATATATATTATATATATATATATAATATATATTATGTCGTACCTAGTAGCCAGAAACGCACTTCTCAGCCTACTATGCAAGGCCCGATTTGCCTAATAAGCCAAGTTTTCATGAATTGAATATGTTTCTCTAATTTTTTTCTATGAAATGATAAAGCTACCCATTCATAATGTATGACGTCAATTTTTTTTATTGGAGTTAAAATTAACGTAGATATATGACCGAACCTAACCAACCTAACCTAACCTAACCTAACCTATCTTTATAGGTTAGGTAAGGTTAGGTAGCCGAAAAGTTAGGTTAGGTTAGTTAGGTAGGTTAGGTCGTCGAAAAACAATTAATTCATGAAAACTTGGCTTATTAGGCAAATCGGGCATTGCATAGTAGGCTGAGAAGTGCGTTCTGGCTACTAGGTACGACATATATATATATATATATATATATATATATATATATAATATATATATATTTATATATATATATATATATATATATATATATATATATATATATATATATATATATATATATTTTGGTGTATACTGGCAGCAGGTTTCTTTTAAACATGTCTCATGATATGACCGCATATTCTATATTTACTATCTTCTGATTTAGGGCTTCTATCCCTCTGACTATTTTCTTAGCATCAGGGCTTAGCTGAAATAGGAATTCTCCAAAACTCATTTTCGTAATTTCAGGGTGAAGAAAAGAGGTGAATTACTATAGAATGTATTACACTTTATATATATATATATAATATATATAGTATATATATATATATATATATATATATATATATATATATATATATATATATATATTTTTACATGTGTAAATACATGCCTTGCAGTTTTAAATATATGTATATTTGAAGTTTTGAAGCTAATCTCTTATAGCTTTGTGGTATTTCTGGCCATAGGAACGCCAGATAGAAGGGAAGGGAACTATCAGGGGAAAGCGCCAAGCCATTACGACTATATAGCACTGGAAGGGATCAGGGTAAGATTAGGGATGACGACGGGAAGGGGGGGGGGGAGAGGGAGAGGAATGGTGCCCACCACTTGGACGGTCGGGGATTGAACGCCGACCTGCATGAAGCGAGACCAACGCTCTACCATCCAGCCCAAGTGGTTGGACACGCCAGATAGAAGAAAAACAAATACAAGTCCCCCCTTAACCTATCGCCCTTAGCCGCTTGGCTCACACGAGACCCTGCTGCAGCTCTTGGCCGCGTCCTCCTCTGACCTTCACAGCTGGTTCAATATTTGCCGTGAACCTGACATTTACCTGTGACCGACCACAGCTCGAGAGGTC
>WNGS01164858.1:2783070-2807114 GCA_020271785.1 Procambarus virginalis | reverse complement strand
TTTACTAAGTGATCGATTTATGATAGAGTAGTACATACAATGCCTAAAGCCACTATTACGCAATGCTTTCGGGCAAGTAAGGTTATAGTGTGGCAACTCTGGCAGTGTTCACGTAGGAGGGTTTTCCCTCACTGACACCATAAATATGTTACGTATCAAGTCATTGCACATCGTTGCAATAAGAACATAAGAATGAAGGTAACTGCAGAAGGCCTATTGGCTCACACGAGGCAGTTTAGTTTAGGTCATTTATTATGCACCCCATACCCATCTTGTGGGCGGTAGTGGAAAGGGTTACAGAGGCACATAATGGGCTCAGGGACTGAGCCCCACAATCATTTAGCTAAGCAAGTTACAGTCTTGATGAACTAGTTACAAAATTCAGTATAAGTCGTCACATCAACAATGGGTTCGAGATCGACCACAAGTACAGTTTCTAAATTAAGCAACTGACATGTGGAGAGCTAGTGTCACAATTGATGTTTGTCCTGCACACAAGGGACTGAACAAAAGGGCGTGGAGGAACTTCCGGAATAACAGAACACCAGAAAGCAGAGAGAGATACCAGAGAGCCAGGAATGAGTATGTTAGGGTGAGAAGAGAAGCAGAGAAAATATGAAAATGATATAGCAAACAAAGCCAAGACTGAACCAAAGCTGCTCCATAGTCACATCAGGAGGAAAACAACAGTGAAAGAACAAGTAATGAAACTAAGAATAGGCGAGGACAGGTATACAGAGAATGACAAAGAGGTGTGTGAAGAACTCGACAAGAGGTTCCAGGAGGTCTTCACAATAGAACAAGGTGAGGTCTCTGTGCTTGGAGAAAGGGAAGTAAACCAGCGACCTTGGAAGGGTTCGAAATTAAGAGTGAGGAGTCAAGAGACATCTGCTAGATCTGGACATTAGAAAGGCTGTTGGTCCAGATGGGATCTCACCATGGGTTATCTTGAGGTTATCTTGAGATGATTTCGGGGCTTTTAGTGTCCCTGCGGCCCAGTCCTCGACCAGGCCTCCACCCCCAGGAAGCAGCCCGTGACAGCTGACTAACACCCAGGTACCTATTTTACTGCTAGGTAAGAGGGGCATAGGGTGAAAGAAACTCTGCCCATTGTTTCTCGCCGGCGCCTGGGATCGAACCCAGGACCACAGGATCACAAGTCCAGCGTGCTGTCCGCTCGGCCGACCGGCTCCCATAAAGTGTGCAGAGGCACTTTACTTGCCACTCTCCATAGTGTATAGTAGGTCACTGGAGATGGGAGACCTACCAGAAATATGGAAGACAGCAAATGTGGTCCCAATATACAAAAAGGGCGACAGGCAAGAGGCACTGAACTACAGGCCAGTGTCCTTGACCTGTATACCATGCAAGGTGATGGAGAAGATCGTGAGAAAAAACCTAGTAACACATCTGGAGAGAAGGGACTTCGTGACAAATCTCCAACATGGATTCAGGGAGGGTAAATCTTGCCTGACTGGCTTAATAGAATTCTACGACCAGGTGGCAAAGATTAAGCAAGCAAGAAAGAGAAGTCTGGGCGGACTGCATTTTCTTGGATTGTCAGAAAGCCTTTGACACAGTACCGCATAAGAGGCTGGTACATAAGCTGGAGAGACAAGCAGGTGTAGCTGGTAAGGTGCTCCAGTGGATAAGGGAGTACCTAAGCAATCGGAAGCAGAGAGTTACGGTGAGGGATGAGACCTCAGATTGGCGTGAAGTCACCAGTGGAGTCCCACAGGGCTCTGTACTCGGTCCTATCTTGTTTCTGATATATGTAAATGATCTCCTGGAGGGTATAGATTCATTTCTCTCAATGTTTGCTGATGATGCCAAAATTATGAGAAGGATTAAGACAGAGGAGGACTGCTTGAGGCTTCAAGAAGACCTAGACAAGCTGAAGGAATGGTTGAACAAATGGTTGATACTGGTTGTTAGAGTTTAATCCAAGCAAATGTAATGTAATGAAGATAGGTGTAGGGAGCAGGAGGCCAGATACTAGGTATCATCTGGGAGATGAAATTCTTTAAGATTCAGAGAGAGAAAAAGACTTGGGGTTGACATCACGCCAGACCTGTCCCCCTGCAGCTCATATCAAGAGGATAACATCAGCGGCATATGCCAGGTTGGCCAACATAAGAACGGCATTCAGAAACTTGCGTAAAGAATCATTCAGAACTTTGTATACCACATATGTCAGGCCAATCCTGGAGTATGCAGCCCCAGCATGGAGTCCATATCTAGTCTAGGATAAGACGAAACTGGAAAAGGTTCAAAGGTTTGCCACCAGACTAGTACCCGAGCTGAGAGGTATGAGCTACGAGGAGAGGCTACGGGAATTAAACCTCACTTCGCTGGAAGACAGAAGAGTTAAGGGGACATGATCACCACATACAAGATTCTCAAGGGAATTGATAGGGTAGATAAAGACAGGTTATTTAACACAAGAGGCTGACTCCATACACAGTTTCAAGTGTAGATATGATAGAGCCCAATAGGTACAGGAACCCTGTTGATTGACAGTTGAGAGGCGGGACCAAAGAGCCAGAGCTCAACCCCGCAAGCACAATTAGGTGAATACAATTAGGTGAGGGTGTGCAAATAATTACGAGTCAGCTCTTGTTTATATCCACCCAATCGCGTTCATATATATGCCTAACCTATGCTTGAAACAATCACAGGATCCTACTTCTATTATGTTAGTACTGTAATTGGTTCCACAAATCAACAGCCTTGTTTCCGAACCAGTATTTACCCAGGTCTTTCGTAAATCCTGCAGTTCCCATGGTGTAGTGATTAGGACACTTGCCTGGCGTTTCTCGAGTGCCGTGCCCTGGGTTCGTATCCTGGCAGGATTTACTGGGCGTCAATCCTTAACTGTAGCCTCACTTTACCCAACAGTAAAATAAGTACTTGGTTGTTAAACGATTTGGCAGGGTCGTACTCTGGGAAACATTGGATTAAAGACTTGCCCGAAACTATACCCCAACCACTTGGGTTGGACGGTGGAGCGACGGTCTCACTTCACGCAAGTCGGCGTTCAATCCCCGACTGTCCAAGTGGATGGAGATCCTTTCTCCTGTCCCATCCCAAATCCTTATCCTTACCCCTTCCAAGTGTTATATAGTCTTTCCCCTGATAATTCTACTCCATTCCGAAACTACTGTATGCGTGCTAGTAGCTGTACAAGAATGTAACAACTCTTATATATATGAATAATAAAAAAATATCGTTTCCAGTTTATACCCATTGTTTTGTGTTCTGTCTTGTGGTGATAATTTTATTACCCTATTAATATCCCCTTTGTTATGTCCATTCATCCACTTATACACCTTTATCGTGTCACCCCAAATTCTTCACCTTTCTAGAGAATGTGATTTAAGCTTTGTCAAGCTTTTTTTCATATGAAGTTTCTGATTTGCGGAATTAACTTCGTCATCCTACGCTGGATGCGTTCTTGTGAATTTATATCCATTCTATATTATGGTGTCCAAAACTGAACTGCATAATCTAAATGGGGCCTAACAAGAGCAAGATATAGCTGAAGATCGACACCAGGTGTCTTATTACTAATGCTTCGATAAATAAATCCCAGTGTCTTATTTGTCTTATTAAAAACCTCTATGCATTGATTTCCAGGAATTGTGAAGCTGGAAGCCTCCCACATGTGTCTAGTATGTAAGTCTCCAGGAATTGTGTAGCTGGAAGCCTCCCACATGTGTCTAGTATGTAAGTCTCCAGGAATTGTGAAGCTGGAAGCCTCCCACATGTGTCTAGTATGTAAGTCTCCAGGAATTGTGAAGCTGAAATTATCCCATATGTGCCTAGTACGTAAATCCCCGAGCACAGTTGTTGCTGTTGCTGTTGTTGATGGAAATGTGTTGTGGTGGTTGGTACCTAAATCTCCAGCCTTCCTGAAGCTTCTCCTGGAAGAGTTATTCCTTATTAATTCGAGTGTATTAATATCATTCTTTATTACCTTTATATCCTGGAAAGATCGAAGCCTCTTATAACACTTGTTAGTTTTGTTTCTGTTACTGCAATATTATGGAGTTGATTTTATACAAACGTTTCTTGTAACTTTGCTCCCAGCACTCGTGTAAGTGACTAATGCTACGCATATAAATTGGGCTAATTTTGTCTTTGGGTGGAGGACTGTGGTTGCTGTTGTTCCAAAGGCCAGTCTGAGAGGGGAAGGGGATGCAAGTACAGTTAAAGTAGTCACTCCTGTCTGCTCATGTGGACGAGGCCCTCGATGGGCTGTGTTCTCTCTCTCTTGTCTCGCTTGCTTGTTCCTGTGCACTATAGAGAGAGATGGGAAGGTGGAGAGTGTGGAGGAGTAGAGAGGGAGAGTGTGGTGGGGGTTGACAAAGTGGAAGGAGAGGGAGAGGAGGTGGAGAGAGAGAGAGGGGTGGACAGAGGTGGTAGAGTAGGTGATACATGTTCATACTTCCCCTTAACACTTTCACCTCTCACTTTCCCTCTCCCGCCTTCACTCTCACCGTCTCCCAGTTGCACTCTGGCCACCACGTTCACCTTCACTCTCGCCACTCGACCACACGCTTGCCTCACACTCTCCCCCCACTCTCCCCTCCATATACCTTCGGCCCTCCCCCGAACTCTCACTTCTATATACTTTTTTGTTTTTTGTCTTTATTTTACACATGTGGGTACAGGAGCAGACTGCTGACTCCTGTCGGCAGGGTTGTGAGCTTTTCCCTTCCCATAGCTCATGGTAAGCCGGACCCACCAAGAACATCAGTATAGGAGCTATATGAGGAGGATTCGAACCCGCACACACACTTGGTACACACACTCCCAAGGCCACGCCCTAGACCACTCCACCACGACATGGTTCAAGACAATGCAGCCTGGGGGATTCCTCCGAATCCCAGGTTCAGATTTCAGGGTTCCCGCGAGGCTTACACTGAAGCCAAACCAGGGTTTCACAGATTGTTCCCACGCCCTCTAGTTTGTAGTCAAGGGATTCTACCTCTCTAGGTAGAATTCTTCCTCCTGTGCTTCTCTTCAAATGCACAAAGAACTCACAGTAGCGTGATGTGTTGATAAGTCTTCCTTATGGCTTCTGCTGATTATCTCGTTGATACATCATGTTATTGTGATCGCCTTCACCACTATGGTTTCCTTGGAATACGACCCGCCAATTACTTTACAACCAGGCACCCAATTTATGTTGGGTGGGACAGAGGTGTTCAGTTAAGGGATTGGCACCTGGTCGGTCCTCTCCCGGCCAGGATACGAACCTCGGTTAAATCGCTCGGGGAGCTCGGGGTGAGTGTGTTGCCACTGCGCCACCAGGGGCTTGTACCTCTTCCCCCCCCCACTCTCACATGGGGGGATTAGGGGTTGTTGTTGTTGTTTTAAGATTGCTACCTGGAACAAAAAGTTCCAAACAGCACGGGCTATGGTGAGCCCGTAATTACGGAATAGGGGGCACAAGTTCTCCTAAGGTTTCCCAAAGTATACCTCCACCTCTCTCCCCCACTCTTGCATTATATATTATATATATATATATATATATATATATATATATATATATATATATATATTATATATATATATTATATATATATATATATATATATATATATATATATATATATCCATTTGGGACAGCCCCATTGCAGACAAAGAAGCCACAGCTTTGCTGGAGGCAGCAACAACCCCCAGTGATCGTGCACGCCTCACAGCTGTGCAGGCCCCCCATGCAGGGGACTTCCTTTTGGCAGTCCCTATGTCTGCGACAGGCACACGTCTTGATCTGCAGGAGCTCCGTATTGCAGTCGCTCTCCATCTTGCTGCCCCTATCCACACTGTTCATAGGTGTATTTGCGGCGAGGCAGATGCTGACGAATATGGATTGCATGGCCTGCACTGTGGAAAATCTGGTGGTTGGCACACTAGACACGACGAAGTCAACGACATCATTAAAAGAAGCCTTGCCTCTGCTCAGTGTCCAGCGGAGAGAGAGCCCCACAACCTACTGAACCGTGACTCTGTTAGCTTTGCCGGCCGACCAGACGGAATCACACTGCGTCCGTGGAAGGGTGGCAGACAGTTGGCATGGGACTATACTTGCGTATCCACCCTGGCAGCCACATACATCAACCTCTCTGCCGGCACAGCAGGAGCCGCGGCGACACACAGAGAAAGAGACAAGTCAGCCAAGTATAGGCAATTAGATCATCGGTACAACTTCATTCCAATAGGGTCTGAGACCCTAGGCCCATGGGGAGAGAGTGCAAGAAGGTTTCTTAAGGATCTTGGTTCCAAGCTCATTGACACCACAAGAGACCCTAGAGCGGCAAGTTTTCTCTTTCAGTACCTCAGTGTCGCGATCCAGAGGGGGAATGCCCGCTGCGTCCTCGGTTCCTGCCCGACATCGGAGGAGTTCGACGAAATCTACAGCCTCTAGGAAGCGAACTTTTTTTGTGTGTCCTCTTAATGTTCATTTTTTGTATACAATCAGATATGTAACTGTATAACCTTGCATAATAAAGTGTACACCATAAAAAAGGGGGGTGGTAGGAGAAGCGAACACTCTTATGTATTCAGAGCTAAATGGCAAGTTTTTCCCTGAATGCTCTGTGTTCCCTTCTCTGAGGCTGTGGGTCCCTATAATTGCACCAGAGGTGGTACCCCCCCTATATATATATATATATATATATATATATATATATATATATATATATATGTATGTATGTATGTATGTATGTATATGTATATATATATATATATATATATATATATATATATATATATATATATATGTATGTATATATATATATATATATATATATATATATATATATATATATATATATATATATATATATATATATATATTATATATAATATAATATAATATAGTGTGGAGAAGCTGCAGGAAAACGCAAGCCATAGATCACTAAGAACTCTAATTAACCCGGCCAGGATTCGAACCCTTGCAGTCCAGGATCACTCCTAAACGTACACAGTACCGTGACCACCGCACCAATGATCGTCTATTGAGATCGTCTATCGGATCGGATCTATCCCACCCCACTCCTCCCCTTCCCCCTCTAACCTCGGACACAAACTGTATATATAGAAGAGGTACCCGGCTGCACCCGGGTCTCTTCCGTCCACCCTCTTTCTTCACTCTTCACCCATCTCTCCTCGGCCCCGTCCCCTTGGTCCTCCACTTCCCCGCCTTCTCTCCTCCCAGGAAATATATTAAGGACTGAAACAAGAGTACGGAGGGGGGGGGGGAGGGCTCAGAAAATATATTATGACCACTTAAAGTTCTAAGGGAATTACACCAAATATTTCTCTCTTGACTCCTTGAAAATCGCATGGGGGAGGAGGGGGGGGATATAATTGTTCATATTTCTTAAACATGTAACCTAGGCCGACCCCGACCAGCCTATGTCCGCCCCATACCTCAGACCGCTCGCACTGCAAATATGGGCAAGACTAGCATAAAGTGTATAGCCTCCAACTTTGAACAGACAAAGCAGCCAGTCCTCCTAAGGTTTCCCAACGTTAAGAAACTGTCGTATTAAAGTGCCCTTATCCTAACCTACCAGAGGACCCAAAGTAGAAAACGGGACAGTATGTCAATTTCGCGAGCCGCTTCCATTTTCTAGTACGACAGTTTTGGGCCTTAGGTAGAGTATACGTCAAACTGCGACGCTCTATTAGGAGGACGGACTGGACAAACACACAGACATTGCCTTTATAGAAAAGATTATATGTTGGGGGTTGATTCATAGGTTTAGAGTAGATTGTCTAGAAAAAAGATAGATCTAGATTATGATAGGTTGATTTGTGGAGTATTTACAGTACAGACTGTTAAGTGAATGGCGCAGGTCTCAAGCCATCGCTTCCAACACCGTTATGGTGGACCACTGTACAGTGTGTACTATTACCGAGTGGGAGAGTACACACTGTGTACATACACCTCGTGAACCCGCTGGGTCTTTGTTTTGATGTGCTGCAAGGTCATATTGCTGCCACCACACACCAGAGTGCCAGGAGCACAGTGCCACCACACACCCAGAGTGCCAGGAGCACAGTGCCACCACACACCCAGAGTGCCAGGAGCACAGTGCCACCACCACACACCCAGAGTGCCAGGAGCACAGTGCCACCACACACCCAGAGTGCCAGGAGCACAGTGCCACCACACACTCAGAGTGCCAGGAGCACAGTGTTACCACACACCCAGAGTGCCAGGAGCACAGTGTCACCACACACCAAGAGTGCCAGGAGCACAGTGCCACCACACACTCAGAGTGCCAGGAGCACAGTGTTACCACACACCCAGAGTGCCAGGAGCACAATGCCACCACACACCCTTAGTGCCAGGAGCACAGTGCCACCACACACCTAGAGTGCCAGGAGCACAATGCCACCACACACCCAGAGTGCCAGGAGCACAGTGCCACCACACACCCAGAGTGCCAGGAGCACAGTGCCACCACACACTCAGAGTGCCAGGAGCACAGTGCCACCACACACCCTTAGTGCCAGGAGCACAGTGCCACCACACACCTAGAGTGCCAGGAGCACAATGCCACCACACACCCAGAGTGCCAGGAGCACAGTGCCACCACACACCCAGAGTGCCAGGAGCACAGTGTTACCACACACTCAGAGTGCCAGGAGCACAGTGCCACCACACACCCTTAGTGCCAGGAGCACAGTGCCACCACACACCTAGAGTGCCAGGAGCACAATGCCACCACACACCCAGAGTGCCAGGAGCACAGTGCCACCACACACCCAGAGTGCCAGGAGCACAGTGCCACCACACACCCTTAGTGCCAGGAGCACAGTGCCACCACACACCCAGAGTGCCAGGAGCACAATGCCACCACACACCCAGAGTGCCAGGAGCACAGTGTCACCACACACCCAGAGTGCCAGGAGCACAGTGCCACTACACACTCATAGTGCCAGAAGCACAGTGTCACCACACACCCAGAGTGCCAGGAGCACAGTGCCACCACACACCCAGAGTGCCAGGAGCACAGTGCCACCACACACCCAGAGTGCCAGGAGCACAGTGCCACCACACACCCAGAGTGCCAGGAGCACAGTGTCACCACCACACACCCTTAGCGCCAGGAGCACAGTGCCACCACACACCCAGAGTGCCAGGAGCACAGTGCCACCACACACCCTTAGTGCCAGGAGCACAGTGCCACCACACACCCAGAGTGCCAGGAGCACAGTGCCACCACACACCCTTAGTGCCAGGAGCACAGTGCCACCACACACCCAGAGTGCCAGGAGCACAGTGCCACCACACACCCAGAGTGCCAGGAGCACAGTGCCACCACACACCCAGAGTGCCAGGAGCACAGTGTCACCACACACCCAGAGTGCCAGGAGCACAGTGCCACCACACACCCAGAGTGCCAGGAGCACAGTGCCACCACATCCCCCATAGTGCCAGGACCACACTACTACCACCACCAAAACTACTACCATCACCACCACTACTACTACTACTACTACCACCCACGACAATACCAGCCTCATAATATTAGTGAACCAATTGCTTCGTTTCTTATATCCGAGAGAGTATATATATTCCCCCCCCCCCCAGAAGGGAAGGTGGGGGGGATGCCATGGTCGAGATGCCACAAAAACCCCGCAAACATCCCGGCCTTACGGTGCTCCGTTGGGTAGCACTTTCTGCTGCCGACCTCCATGATCTGGTCTCTGGCATGTGGCCCCTTTTTCTGTGCTCCAGTGTCGCATTGTGTGTTTGACTTGCTGATTGTCATTGTGATGCAGGTGATTGTACAACCCGTCTTCCTCGCCCAATGCGTCACATTTTGTACGTATCCCCCCATCAATCCGTTACAAATGCGACATATTAGTTGAAAAAAGAATTAATAGCACCGTAATGTTCCCGTTTTCTATGCAATGTCCTCGAGAGGTTAGGTGGGCGTGTTTGGGCTCGTGCGTTTTTTTTTAGTTTGGCAAAACAGTTGCATTTTTTACGGAGTGGTATATTGAGAAGCGGGCTGGGGTTGTGCGCATGCGTGCTTGAGCTGTGGTGATATATACAGCATATGGATTATATTATATACAATATAGGCAATATATGATTATATTATATACAAAAGATACAGCATATGATAATGCCTTGTTAATTATTCTCGAGGAATATTGAGAATATTACGCGTAAAAAAAACAGAGAAATGGGAATGTTGAAATGTTTTCAGTCTGTCAAGATCTTTGCATTAAGACATTATATAGTCTATGTTTATCTTGTAAATTCAATGTAAAATATATAGAAGAGGAGTTTGAGATGGTGTAAATACTTTGTAAACTAAAGGTCAAATAAGCGTTCCAGTTGAAATCAAGGAACGTAGAAATGTGAGTATACTCTAGATCAAAGCCACAGGAAGGTCTAGGTAAACTCCAGGTTAACATAAATCGAGAGTCAGGTCTTGGTAAACTCCAGGTCAACAAGAAGTGCAAAGAAAGGCAGCAGTCCTGGAAATAGGCACAAGGCCAGGCGCTGGAATACATCATTCTACGCTTTCAAGCACCAAGGCTGTTGATGGTCTTTTGTAGACCTCAGACTTGTCTTCAAGCACCAAGGCTTTTATTGCAGGGATATTCCTGCGCGGGCCCTAAGCCTCTGGCTGGCCCACTAAATGTTGCTTGTTTCTGTTTTACTAGGGCGGAGTATGAGTATTTATGACTCGTATGGTCGCTTCAGTAAGATTTTGTCCCATGTGTTTAACAACATCTTCTGCTCTGTTGAATCTAAGTTGAAATCTTATTGGGTTTGCAACTGTGCACTGTGTTAGATAATCCAGTGGTCTGTCGGGCATTTCTCCACAGTGCTGACATTTCCTCTCATCTTCCGGAACCTGTAAGCCTATTTCCCATGCACATGGGTATCCAAGCCTGATGCGATGTAAGTGTACTTCTGTTGTTCTACTGCTCCCCTTTCATCAAACTAAGTGGTTCATAGTTGGCTGAATTACCAAGGCTGTTGAAGGTCTCTTGTAGAATCCTCTCTAGACATGTTTAATGTCTTCAAGCACCAAGGCTGCTGAAGGTCTTTTAAGATTTGCAGGTGTCGTAACTTGGTGTTATCTATGGTAAACAGATGTCGTAACTTGGTGTTATCTATGGTAAACAGATGTCGTAACTTGGTGTTATCTATGGTAAACAGATATCATAACTTGGTGTTATCTATGGTAAACAGATATCATAACTTGGTGTTATCTATGGTAAACAGATGTCAGTCTGTCAAGACTGACTTCAAGTCGTTGAGGTGAGGTTTGCAGTGTTTGAAGCGTTGCGTGGCACATGTACGGCACAACACTTGGGCCCCCAAGAGCCCCATTAACCCATTAGAGCTGGGTGCAATGCTTGCTTTGTACAGACAACTTATTTGACGGTTCGCAGGTAGACGGTCTGGGGAAGACGGCGGGGTTCTTGGCGGTACACTTCTTCTTTACCTGTTCTTCCGTGGGGTTCACAACGGTTCTCGCGTCGTCTTATACGTTAAGGTGACCAACGTTACAAATGCGACCAACTATGAAAAGTGATGTCTCACAAATACCCTACGTTTTCTATGCATCGGGAGTGATAGGTTAGGCAGGGGGTTGCTTGGGTATGTACGTTTCTGGTTAGGTGAGAAGGTTGGAATATTTTTTATGGAGTGGCAAATCCAGAGGACGGCCTGCCTCACCCCCCCTCCTCACGCTCGTCGTGTACACACACATGAAGAAAAGTCCGTTTACGTAGTTAAACAATCTATAACAGCTCCCACCGCCCACCTTAAGGATCCACCCACCCCCACATTCCCCCCCCCCTCCGCCCACTTTCAGAGACCCACCCACCCCACCTTTGTTTCCCACCCCCCAAACTCATGGTATTCAACACGTAACCCCACACATCATTTTCACCTCACACCACTTCCTCTGGCTATAGTTTAACGCCAATTATACACCAATGTATAATTGGTGTATAATTGTCTCCTTTATTTTATTTTTTATTTATTTATTTTTTATTTATTCATATACAAGAAGGTACATTGGGAATGTGAGAATATATAATATGGTAATTACAATCTTGTAAAGCCACTAGTACGCGCAGCGTTTCGGGCAGGTTTCCTTTAATTTGTTGCGAGCAATTCTCACCAGAGTGAGTTGTCCCTCAACACTCCACCACCAGCTGCCGAAGTGGGTCGAGCACATAGGTCACTGAAGTATACGAAGTGGGTCGAGAACATAGGTCATTGAAGTATACGAAGTGGGTCGAGAACATAGGTCACTGAAGTATACGAAGTGGGTCGAGAACATAGGTCATTGAAGTATACGAAGTGGGTCGAGAACATAGGTCATTGAAGTATACGAAGTGGGTCGAGAACATAGGTCATTGAAGTATACGAAGTGGGTCGAGAACATAGGTCACTGAAGTATACGAAGTGGGTCGAGAACATAGGTCACTGAAGTATACGAAGTGGGTCGAGAACATAGGTCACTGAAGTATACGAAGTGGGTCGAGAACATAGGTCACTGAAGTATACGAAGTGGGTCGAGAACATAGGTCATTGAAGTATACGAAGTGGGTCGAGAACATAGGTCACTGAAGTATACGAAGTGGGTCGAGAACATAGGTCACTGAAGTATACGAAGTGGGTCGAGAACATAGGTCATTGAAGTATACGAAGTGGGTCGAGAACATAGGTCATTGAAGTATACGAAGTGGGTCGAGAACATAGGTCATTGAAGTATACGAAGTGGGTCGAGAACATAGGTCATTGAAGTATACGAAGTGGGTCGAGAACATAGGTCATTGAAGTATACGAAGTGGGTCGAGAACATAGGTCACTGAAGTATACGAAGTGGGTCGAGAACATAGGTCACTGAAGTATACGAAGTGGGTCGAGAACATAGGTCACTGAAGTATACGAAGTGGGTCGAGAACATAGGTCACTGAAGTATACGAAGTGGGTCGAGAACATAGGTCACTGAAGTATACGAAGTGGGTCGAGAACATAGGTCACTGAAGTATACGAAGTGGGTCGAGAACATAGGTCACTGAAGTATACGAAGTGGGTCGAGCACATAGGTCACTGAAGTATATGTCAATCAAGTCCATGGTGGTGGGAGGGGGGAAAAACCCACCAACATTAGTGTCGACTTGAGCGTATATTATTAAAGATTTGGGGGCCAAAGTTTCTCCCAGAAGTGGTCATTATGAACCAGGATCGGCAACTGAAGGCTGTGGACATAGAGATTTATTATAGTTACCCTTCAGTAACTGCTGATATGAGTGGGTTTACCCTTCAGTAACTGCTGATATGAGTGGGTTTACCCTTCAGTAACTGCTGACATGAGTGGGTTTACCCTTCAGTAACTGCTGACATGAGTGGGTTTACCCTTCAGTAACTGCTGACATGAGTGGGTTTACCCTTCAGTAACTGCTGACACGAGTGGGTTTACCCTTCAGTAACTGCTATCATGAGTGGGTTTACCCTTCAGTAACTTCTGACATGAGTGGGTTTACCCTTCAGTAACTTCTGACATGAGTGGGTTTACCCTTCAGTAACTGCTGACATGAGTAGGGGTTTTTTATGGGCAGCAGGAGGTGGATGTTCAATTTCATGGTTGAATGAAGAATATTGGTAGATTTGTTTTTTTGTTTCCCCCGGTACATATGTGGCATGCGGTGATGACAGGTGTGTGTAGGATAATTGGCGGCACCTGACGACCTTGCCATGCTAACGGGATAGGCCAGGTGTAACACTATGATTGTAGCGCCTGCAGGCCGGGATGGAGGGCTGGATGGCGCGGGAGCCTGGATGGCGTGGAGGGCAAGCTGAAGCGTGGCCTATATGGAGAGAGGACGGGTTGGAGGGTTACCTAGAGGGTGGCCTTGGGGACGGACTGGAGGCCCTGGAGTATGACCTGGGCGACGGGATGGAGGGCCTGAAGGGCTGATTGTAGGGGGTTGTAGGGGGTTGAAGGGCTGATTGTAGAGCCCCTGAAGGGCTGATTGTAGGGCCCCCTAAAGGGCTGATTGTAGAGCCCCTGGAGGGCTAATTGTAGGTCCCCTGAAGGGCTGATTGTAGGGCCCCCTAAAGGGCTAATTGTAGAGCCCCTGAAGGGCTGATTGTAGAACCCCTGAAGGGCTGATTGTAGGGCCCCCTAAAGGGCTGATTGTAGAGCCCCTGGAGGGCTAATTGTAGGTCCCCTTAAGGGCTGATTGTAGGGCCCCCTAAAGGGCTGATTGTAGAGCCCCTGAAGGGTTGATTGTAGGGGGTTGAAGAGCTGATTGTAGAGCCCCTGAAGGGCTGATTGTAGGGCCCCCTAAAGGACTGATTGTAGGGCCCCCTAAAGGGCTGATTGTAGAGCCCCTGGAGGGTTAATTGTAGGTACCCTGAAGGGCTGATTGTAGGGCCCACTAAAGGGCTGATTGTAGAGCCCCTGAAAGGCTAATTGTAGGTCCCCTAAAGGACTGATTGTAGGGCCCCCTAAAGGGCTGATTGTAGAGCCCCTGGAGGGCTAATTGTAGGGACCCTGAAGGGCTGATTGTAGGGCCCACTAAAGGGCTGATTGTAGAGCCCCTGAAAGGCTAATTGTAGGTCCCCTGAACGGCAGATTGTAGGGCCCCTGAAGGGCTGATTGTAGGTCCCCTGAAGGGCTGATTGTAGGTCCCCTGATGGGCTGATTGTAGGGCCCCTGAAGGGCTGATTGTAGGGGGCCCCTGAAGGGCTGATTGTAGGGCCCCCTGAAGGGCTGATTGTAGGGCCCCTGAAGGGCTGATTGTAGGGCCCCTTGAAGGGCTGATTGTAGGCCCCCCTAAAGGGCTGATTGTAGAGCCCCTGAAGGGCTAATTGTAGGTCCCCTGAAGGGCTGATTGTAAGGCCCCTGAAGAGCTGATTGTAGGGCCCCTGAACGGCTGATTGTAGGGCCCCTGAAGGGCTGAATGTAGGGCCCCTGAAGGGCTGATTGTAGGGCCCCTGAAGGGCTGATTGTAGGGCCCCTGAAGGGCTGATTGTAGGGCCCCTGAAGAGCTGATTGTAGAGCCCCTGAAGAGCTGATTGTAAGGCCCTCTAAAGGGCTGATTGAAGGATCCTCTAAAGGGCGGATTGTAGGGCCCTGAAGGGCTGATTGTAGAGCCCCTGAAGGGCTGATTGTAGGGCCCCTGAAGGGCTGATTGTAGGGCCCCTGAATGGCTGATTGTAGGGCCCCTGAAGGGCTGATTGTAGGGCCTTTGAAGGGCAGATTGTAGGGCCCCTGAAGGGCTGATTGTAGGTCCCCTAAAGGGCTGATTGTAGGGCCCCTGAAGGGCTGATTGTAGGGCCCCTGAAGGGCTGATTGTAGGGTACCTGAAGGGCTGATTGTAGGGCCCCTGAAGGGCTGATTGTAGGGCCCCTGAAAGACTGATTGTAAGGGCCCCCTAAAGGGCTGATTGTAGGGCCTATGAAGGGCTGATTGTAGGGCCCCCCTAAAGGGCTGATTGTAGAGCCTTTGAAGGGCTAATAGTAGGTCCCCCTGAAGGGCTGATTGTAGAGCCTCTGAAGGGCTAATTGTAGGTCCCCTGAAGGGCTGATTGTAGGGCCCCTGAAGGGCTGATTGTAGGGCCCCTGAAGGGCTGATTGTAGGGCCCCTGAAGGGCTGATTGTAGGGCCCCTGAAGGGCTGATTGTAGGGCCTCTAAAGGGCTGATTGTAGGGCCCCTGAAGGGCGGATTGTAGGCCCCTGAAGGGCGGATTGTAGGCCCCTGAAGGGCTGATTGTAGAGCCCCTGAAGGGCTGATTGTAGGGCCTCTGAAGGGCTGATTGTAGAGCCCCTGAAGGGCTGATTGTAGGGCCCCTGAAGGGCTGATTGTAGGGCCCTCTAAAGGGCTGATTGTAGGATCCTCTAAAGGGCTGATTGTAGGGCCCCTGAAGGGCGGATTGTAGGGCCCCTGAAGGGCTGATTGTAGGGCCCCTGAAGGCTGATTGTAGGACCCCTGAAGGGCTGATTGTAGGGCCCCTGAAGGGCTGATTGTAGGGCCCCTGAAGGGCTGATTGTAGGGCCCTGAAGGGCTGACTGTAGGGCACCTGAAGGGCTGATTGTAGGGCCCCTGAAGGGCTGATTGTAGGGCCTCTGAAGGGCTGATTGTAGGGCCCTGAAGGGCTGGTTGTAGAGCCTATTATACTGATTAATACATTACTTATAGAGGTAAATTATACACAAAGGGATGAGGTAGCTCAAGCTATTCTCACCCCGTTCAGTACAACGTGTTCATACATATATAGACACACATCACAAACAACAAACATATTGCCAAACATTCTGAGAAATAAACATATACATACTTATAGATTTGTTTCAGGTAACAAGTACATTTTATTGATCGATTTATTCCACGGAAGATATTAGTACCAAGGTTAAATTTACCTTCCTGTTCCTGTTTTAGTGGTAATTATTCAACCCGTCCTCTTAAAATAGCGTCGCTTTTCGTTGGTTTGCGAAACGGACTGTGCTGGGACTGTGAGCACCAGCATACAAGCTACCCAAAGAAGAGAGGAAACGTTGAGGCCAACGATAGTGTGCTTCTCGGCCGCTCCAATAATGATGCTTGACTCTCGTACTGTCACGACCGTCACGCAAGCAAACGGGCGTGTGACGGGCGTGTAACGGGCGTGTGGCTGGCGCGCCTCCACTCCACAAGGGAAATAGTATATAGGGCGTGCAACACACCACTTCCTTGACGAGCACTGGATTAATTGTTGTCAACATGACGCAGGTGGAGCCCACGTGCGGCGCTTGGCTCGGGACAGGAAGGTGGTGGGGGGGATAGGTAGGAGGGGAGGCGAGGGATGGCAAGGTAGGGGTGGGGATGGGGGCGGGAGGGGGGAGGTGGAGATAGGGGCCAGAACAATGTAAGTGAACCTTGGACGTAGGAATAGTACACATACCAAAAAAAAGCAAGAAATGTGGACAAGAATGAGGACCAAACAAATCCGTAATTAGTCCGAATGCTATGTTTCGAACACCACGCGCAGCTTGTTTCGAACACGACCCACACGACACAAGAACACACAAAAAGAGAAAAATGGCGAGACAAGCCGTAAGGCTCCCAATGGCTGCCCCAACAGCTGAGTGAAGGCACGCAAGCACTCCTTACGAAGCTGCCGACTCTCACACTCGCCTGACCATTAGGGCGCCTGACAGCTGGTGGACAGCGCTTCGGATTCGTAGTCCTGAGGTTCCTGGTTCGATCCCCGGTGGAGGCGGAGACAAATGGGCTAAATGTTTCTTTCACCCTGATGCCCCTGTTACCTAGCAGTAAATAGGCACCTGGGAGTTAGACAGCTGCTACAGACTGCTTCCCGAGGGGTGTGTAACAAAAAGGAGGCCTGGTCGAGGACCGGGCCGCGGGGACGCTAAAGCCCCGAAATCATCTCAAGATAATCTCAAGAAGATGACCATCAGCATCAGCCAACACCCACATGATGACGCCCACGCCAAAACATCAGCGTCACAAAACTCTAATTTATACTTTATACCGGAGTACCAATAATTCAACCTGTCTTCTTACAAATCAAATCTGAATTTAGCCGTTTACCTGTATGGCCGAAAATGGACGTAATTTGAACATGACTTTTGCCCCCCCCCCCTATATTTTGGCTAAAGCCTAGTACAGCTACAGTACGATCCTGGCAGTGAAACACTCGGGCGTGCAAGCGCGCTGATGCGCACAACTCAGCTTTGAATACAAATTAAAACACCTAAAGTTACACATGAAACCTACACTTCAGCTTCGCTTTAATGACAGTACAAACGACTGGAAGGCACGAAGGCGACGCGAGTGGCAGCACACTTCTCTTAGTTACATATTTATATTTTTATTTCTTTAAAGTGACCGAACCTCCGCAGGCATTTTCGGGAAGTTTGGTTCCCAAACTGTACATATTCGTGGGTGTTATGGATACGATTTCCTTCCTAAATGTGGTTCATTGTAGCATTTTATGACCCATTGTCTAAACTTTGGCATCCACGTTCTGGTCCCGAGGACTGTATTGTTTTTTTCCACTTTCGGGAAGTCGTCGCCCGCTTGCGAAATTGTTGTCGACGAGGCCTGGCAGAGGCTTGCGTCTCCTGTACGACTTTTTCTCCGTGGTTTTTGTTTTCCTTATATTAATAATTTTATTGTACAGGAAGAGCATCTATGTGGAGATCCTGGAGACCTCTCTCTCTCTCGGTGACCTACCCAAGTGTTTGATGAGATGACACTTCACCTGAAGGGCTTGTTTAGGAGGTCGTTCGTCGCACTCCTGTGTTGAGGTATCCACAGGTGCTGGTGGTAGCCATAATTTTCCCTTTTTAACGATCGTAGCTTAAAGTGTGTTCTGACTCAGTACCTCTGTAAAGAGGTGACTTGGTTACCACTGTATCTTGATAACTAGTTAATCATGACGACTGCCAGGTTACCTCACCTGGTACGACGGTACCTCACGCCTGGTACGACGGTACCTCACTCCTGGCCTGCGTGAGGTACCGTCATCCAAGCAGGAAGAGCCCTTGGTGCACCCGGATACCTAAATAGGCTCTTGACGTCGGGTCTAATTAAGTATGAGAAGATGGAAGCCCTGACAGGTACTTAATGTTGGGACGGTCCTCTTAGCTCCCATGTGTGGCTTTGGCTTGACCTCTGTCTTCACTGGAGCGTATCAAGCACGTACTCTGGGATACCGAGGCTGGGAGGTTTAGACTGGGCAAGTTCCGGATGCGGTGTGTTGTTGTGGTGGTGGTGGGGGGGGGGGGTACGTACTGTGGTGGCGTGCACTGGTGTCCCAGTCCACGTAAGGAATGTTGACATCAGAGACTACCTCGCTAGGGTGTGGCGCCTCCAGAGGTTTGCGTTGTGGAGCACCTCACAACACATGTTGTGAGGTGCTCCACAACATTTGGTGGCACCACTAAACGTTAGCTTTTTCATAGTTCATTTATTATGCGCCCTATACCTATCCTGTAGGCGGTAATGGAAAAGGTTAGAGGTACATTATGGGCTCAGGAACTGAACCCCCAAATTCATTTGGCTTTGCAAGTTGCAGTCTTGATGAGCTAGGTACATAATAGAATGCAGAAGTTTAAAAACTGGACCACAACAGTCTTTTAAGGTAAGCAATTTACATTTGGGATGAGCAAGTTAAACATAATTGTATTTGCTTATTGTGCACCCCTGACCCATCCAGAGGGCGGCGGTGGAAAGTTTACAATCGCCTTCATACTCTACCTACAGTAAGCAAACTTTTTGCTTACTGTATTGTGGCTAAGACTTCTGGTAGTGTATCATATTGAATCAAGTACTTAAACATTTATCGAAAACTTTATAGCTCTTTCAATTTTGTTATTTTTCACATTCAATTGCATAGTGACGCAGGGTACGTAAATAGTCCCGGTGACATTTACATTTGGACAGATCTGTTTCAGCAGTTGGTGCCAACTGCCAGAGGTACTGTAGCAGAGCCTAGGTACTACTGTCAGGAAGTCAGCTGACCTTATTGGATGACTTTTGGGTTTGTGGTTCATCCTGTCTAATAGCATGATGATAGATGGAATAACTAGTGTGAATTTCACTTGTGTCTCGGGTCTACTAAATTTAGTTGCAGTTCTCGGTATATTACTGCCCCTCGGGGTGCTCAAAAGCAATGCAAGGTTGCACTCAACCCCTCTCTAAGAGCCCATGCTTTGGCTAGCTCATCACTTATGTCATTCTCAATGTTAGTGAAGGAAACATTAGGGGTGAACATGATGCGGGTGTTGTGACGGGGACATGATGTCATGCCAGTGCTTGTCGTCACCATATCCGGGGTAAATGGAAGATGGTCGTACTCCAGGGTGGTCTCGGGTCGTCACTACACACGTCACGTCCACACGCCACTTTCTGCCCCGGAATATCAATGTTGTTGGTGGCGTCTAAGGCAGAAGACACTGCAGTAACGACCTTTAACCTTTGTGCACATTCCTGTATATTTCCGTAGCGTAAAGAAGCACTACATTATGGCCAGCGATGCTTACATACTTACACCGAATCTGTCGTTGTGGTTCGTGAAAGGACGGGCCCAGGTCTTCTGCTTGACGATCTGATCGATCAGACTATTAGTTGCTGTAGCTTTCAGTCGAACGGAGGAACCACGTCCAGTTGATCGGGACCAAGTTATCACAAGTCGAGCCTGGCCTGAGGCCAGGCTCGGGGAGTTGAACAACACCAGAAATGCTTCACGCTCCAGAAACGCTCCAGGTATACTCCAGGTGTTCATCGAGATCCACCTGGGACACAGAGGTCTGTTACAAACTCTTCTTTTATTTAGAGGGCTGGTGCTGAAATCTTGGACCCACAATGTTTATTGAACTGTCACTGTTAGTACTTAAGTACTCTAAGTACCTAGGGGTCACTTAAAGGGCCCATACTGTTCAATGGGGCTGTTTTATACCTTCTGCCTTGTTTTGAAAGGAATAGTTTTAGTGTGTAGGGGTTTTGCACAATGTTCAGAATTTTAACTAGTCGCTTTATTTAATACGCAACCTATGTGCCTACAGATATACCTCTGTAAAGTGTTAGTAAATTTTATGAAATTATTATTATTATTTATATTATTATATAATTATTATTATTATTATTTTATTATTATTATTATATTATACTATTATGTATTTCTCGTCAGTATTCAAGGAAATTTTAGGGATTTTAAACGTTTCCATTAATCTCCATTTCCATTTAAGGTTCCATTAAAATTTACAATCTCCGCCCTGAAAACACAATCCGAAACTGTCTCTATTTTCCGCTTGTTACAACTTGTAATAAAGTGTTACTCTCCGCTTAACGTGTTTATGACGTATTAGAACGTTGTTACAACTTGCTATATTGGTTATTATAACTGGTTAGGAGGTGTTAAAACTTGTCGAACGTTGTACCAACGTTCGTAGTTCCGGTGTGTGTTTGGCGGCGTGGTGTATGGTAAGACACTTGCCTGGCGTTCCGCGAGCGCTTTGTCAGGGTTCATTTCTGGCGGGGAGGATTTACTGGGCGCAAATCCTTAACTGTAGCCTCTATTTAACTCAACAGTAAATGGGTACTTGGTTGTAACACGATTCTTCGCGGTGGGATCGTATTCCAGGGACCTGTCCGAAACGCTACGCGTACTAGTGGCTGTACAAGAATGTAACAACTCTTGTATATTCTCAAATAAAAAAATGTGTGTCTTAATGAAGGGATTGGAGGGATAATGCTCTCTGCACGCTCTCGAGGTCTCCACTTCTTCAGCCTTGAATGGAACAGGTAATATGTATCAGTATTCCAGCCAAGTAACCTCTTAATGTTAATTCTCATCGTTGCTTTGGCATATCTTTATTTTAAATTTTCTTGTTATCCAACTTAACATTTGGTGTTGTTGTTGTACTTGCGGTGTTTAGTTGTTGTTGTATAGATTCAGCTACTCGGAACAAGTTCCAAGTAGCACGGGCTATGGTGAGCCCGTAACTTACCTGGCACAGGAGCGGGGCAAGAGGCACGGGCTATGGTTAGCCTCGTGGACGGGAGATGTCTCCCGGTGTTTGGTTTGTGGTGTTCTTTAAATATACCGTGTTCTGACGTGGTTAGTGTCAGGTGTTTTGTTTCATCGTATAGTGTGGTATGACTGCAGTTTTTGGTATTGAAGTTTTCATTTCTTAGGTTTCCCATAGCGTAGAAGCTGGACTTTTTCTTCATTGAAGTTTATATTGTTTTCTGTAATCCCTGAGAAGATTGTGTTTACATTAGATTCGCAGTTTGTGTGTTCTCTGTAGTTTCTACTCTGATGAAGGTTATTGTGTCGTCTGTATAGCATGACACGGTACTGTTGTTTGTGGTTAAGTACAGAAGTAAGTAGTGGAGCAAGCAAAGTACCCTGGGAGACTGTGCTCTTCACCGTGGATAATCCAGCTTTTACTTTTGTTGACTCTTAGGACGTTAACAATTTCCAATATTATTATTATTATGCCAGTTTTATCCTTCATTGTCCAGTGTGTCGGGGCCGGTCTCGGGGAGGCGGAGAACTCTCGGAACCCTCTCCAGGTATGCTCCGGGTGTCTAATATTACTCCAAGGTCACATTTGTTGAAGGATTTCACGAAGTGTGTATATACTACATGAAGTATTTATTGCCGTCCGTTCCCTCCCTCCGATTCTTGCAGTTCTGCGTTCGATCCCCACTATTCCAAATGATTGGGCAACGTTCCTTCACCCCCATCCTCCTCTCCCAGCTCCTATCCCAGATGTACAGGAAGTTCATAGTGGCCTAGCGCTTTCCCCTGCCTGGCGAGGGGTGCCAGACCGTACCGTAGGTGCTATAGTGTGTGTGGGAGGTTCTACTCCCATGGTGGCCAAGGCTCGTGTTGTCTCTCCGTGGCTTGTGCTCCTAGTAACTCCTTACTTTGAAAGAATTGTTTATGTGATGGCCGCCACCATCGTTGCCGCCCCTTATGTAAGACTTGTACCTGCCCCCCGCCCCACCCCTCATTTGTTTACAACCCGTTCTCTCAACCAATTGATCGCGTTTTATACGCTGTGGTTACCAGCGTTAAAAAATGAAACCTTACTATGAGAAAGTGATCGATGGGCTCTCAAACATCCGCGTTTTGTATGCATGGGACTCGATCCGTTAGGTGGATTACTCGGATTAGTACGTTCCTGTTTAGGCAAATTTTTTTTTTTTTGCGGAGTGGTAAATGCAGAGATTGGGTTGTTTTAAGAGTGGTGCGCGCGCATGACTGGACTACCCGCACGCTGCGCCATCCGTGCGTCGACTGGGACATCACGAGATACAGGGTTTCTGATGACCGTCCTCTCCATACACGCATTATTATGCGGATGATTCTCAATCGTGATTTACAAATGTGTGTTTTTTTTTGTTCTCGGTTCATGGACTGGTAGGTATAGAGCAAAGACTTTGTATCACTGTCAGACTGTGTGGATATTGTTTACCCATGAATTCTCCTCTGTATCTTGTATCAAATGTATATATTTGTACAAATACAAATTAATTATTAATTATATTATATTATTATTATTATTATTATTATTATTTTTATTATTATTATTTATTACAAGGTCAGCGTTCAATCCCCGAAGGTCTACATGGCTGGGATACAAGGACTGGGATGTATCCCGTCCTTGTATCCGTTTTAAGTGCTATGTAGCCCAACTGGCTTAGCGCTTTCTTCTGATAATTACCTTACAACTATGTATCTGGCACAGGATGGGTAAAATACTGCACATTTGTATTCATAGAATCAGCTGCTGCTCGAGTGGAGGAGTAGGCTGCTGCTCTTCGAGTGGAGGAGTAGGCTGCTGCTCCTCGAGTGGAGGATTAGGCTGCTGCTCCTCGAGGGGAGAGTACGCTGCTGCTGCTCGAGTGGAGGAGTAAGCTGCTGCTCCTCGAGTGGAGGGTAGGCTGCTGCTGCTCGAGTGGAGGAGTAAGCTGCTGCTCCTCGAGGTGGGAGGAGTAGGTATGCTGCTCCTCGAGTGGGGAGGAGTAGGCGTGCTGCTGCTCGAGTTGGAGGAGTAGGCTGCTGCTCTCGAGTGGAGAAGTAGGCTGCTGCTCCTCGAGTGGAGGAGTAGGCTGCTGCCTCGAGTGGAGGAGTAGGCTGCTGCTGCTCGAGTGGAGGAGTAGGCTGCTGCTCCTCGAGTGTTACTCCCAGTGAGTGAGGAGGTCACTAACCAGGTTCTCTCTCCCTCCCACAGACCTACTACGGCCACGGTGACTATATCATACGACAGGGAGCCAGAGGCGACACATTCTTCATTATCAGCAAAGGCAGGGTGAGTATGAGGCCAGGGTGAGGGGGCACCGCCATGAGGAGTATTGAGGCCAGGGTGAGGGAGGCACCGCCATGAGGAGTATGAGGCCAGGGTGAAGGGGCACCGCCATGAGGAGTATTAGGCCAGAGTGAGGGGGCACCGCCATGAGGAGTATTAGGCCAGAGTGAGGGGGCACCGCCATGAGGAGTATGAGGGCCAGGGTGAGGGG
>WNGS01164858.1:2734268-2775401 GCA_020271785.1 Procambarus virginalis | reverse complement strand
ACATGATTTACGTTGGTTGGTACATCTTTCAGACATTGTATAAACTATAATAAATTATACAAAATAAACTAGATTAAAAACAGACATTCAAGTCGAGCATAATACTTCAAGATGTAGCTTTTCCCAACCAAAGATGTACATGTATTTTATTGTAAATACTGTACTTATGAGCAGTGACAAATGGAGGGAGTATGTGGGTGCATGGCATATACCTACTTCTCAATTTCCAGAGCTTTTCATGCTCAATTTCTGTACTAAGAAAGACATATATTAGCTATTTTGTCAAGTTTCTATAAATTAAATTGACTTATTTATTTGTTATATTTATGGACGGACCCCCCTCTCCCCCATTATCATCCCTGAGCATAAATCTCCGATTCAGCCTTAGCAAAAGCCTCGCAAAACCAATACATATAGTACAGTACTTATTTCTCAAAACTCATTTCCATTACTGCTTATGAGGATGTATTAATCAGCTCTTACAACACAGATTTAGCATACAATCAACAGTTTTCAGCATGATTACATGATATTTTCATCACAAAAATATATTTCGGGGGCGAGACATACCCACATTGCAGGATGTCATACAGATCGAGGATGCTTACTTTTTTTAGATGTAAGAGGTTTTTTTTTAGAGGTTTAGATGTAATTCCTCAGTATTTAGATGTAATTTCTCAGTATACATCATCAGAAATCTATGCTAACAATTCAAAAACTCTAAAGAAATCCTAATATAACCCAACTACTCTAATTAAACAGTTTCCCTATCTTTTTTTTCCTTTATAATTTGAAGATGAAATGATACTTATCCCCTATTTTTTTTTTAAGTTCTGGAGAAATCACAGGTAATAAAAATGTCTGAGATTACAAAATCCAAGCCTTCATGATGTGATTTACCTTTTAACAAGGACTATTCATTTCATATGATTGCTGTAGGACTGTTGGAGTGAGCCATCAGTCGCTTTAAATCATGTCACGCATACATATCTTCCTGTGTTTTTCTATTACAATATACATTTCATGTGAACTTAATAGTCTTAAGTTTTAAGTGGCTGATCATTTTGACACATGGGTTCTGATAACACAATATGCATTATCCATAATATGTATGCTTACATTTTGATTTTGCAATACATGTTGACTCGTATATTACAGTATCTCTAAACATTTATGATGAATTATAATAAGATGCAGACTGTTCAAACTACATCTCTACACTTTATGAATTTTTTGTGATTTATTAAATAATAAAGGTACACACAGTGTGATATTTGTAACTGCATCTTACAAGGACTATATATGTCGTGTCTTCACTTTCTAGTATGTGGTTTAGTCAACACACATCAATAATCTTATCACAAGTGATTCAACAAGAGGCTCACAACAGTCACTATACAAGACACTTTACATCTATGGCAAGTCACACAGTTACTAGTCTTGCTGCACACCCACCCAACTGGGCAGCAGCTTTACAGTCATGTGCATGCATTACCTACAGTAAGCAAATTTTGGATACTTCGCTAAGATTTCGGGCAGCACATCATTATGAATGAAGTATTTACACATTCCAGTATATAATGATGCAAAGTATGCGAATAGTTCTGCTGACAGTTTATGTTTAGTCAAATCTACATCAGCAGATGTTACAAACTCCTAGAGGTACTTGTAGCCGAGCCTAAGCCTAGCAGTGGTAACATCTAAAAGTCTGCTAACCTTATTGGATGAGCAGAGAGGGAATCTGACGTAAAGTAGATTTTAGATTTAGGAAAGACCTGAGTAAATACTGGTTCGGTAATAGAGGTGTTGATTTGTGGAACCAATTACTGTACCGCGTAACATAATAAAAGTAGGATCCCTTGATTGTTTCAAGCATACGTTAAGACATACTGTCTATGAATGAGATTGGGTAATATAAATATGAGCTGCCTAGTATGAGCCAATAGGCCTTCTGCAGTTACCTTCATTCTTATGTTCCTTTGTTCTACATAGGACATGTATATGAGTGGGATTGGGTGGTTATAAATAGGAGCTGCCTCGAATGGGCCAATAGGCGTTCTGCAGTTACCTTTGTTCTTATGTTCTTATGTAGTTGACATGCAAGGTAGTAAAAACAGCATACTTGCACATATCATGGCAACACGCATTAGGCTTTCTGAATGCATAAATATAATTCACCTTGCCCGAAATGCTATGCGTATTAGTGGCTTTAGGTATTGTACGTACTAGCTTGTTCTTTCAATCCAACATTATGTTTATAACTCATCTGAAATGTATGTACCTGTCCTAAATAAAGAATCTGAATCTCAGTGTATATACGATTACAAATCTTATGAAAATTCATGGAAAATCGGTTGTTAGGTAATCTCTTTTTCCTTTACCACACAATAAGGGAAGCAACATGACAACAGAAATGAACATCACTTTGTGAGAACAACAAAATAATCCTCTGAAATCAGTAAGTAGCCAGTCCAGCTCTGAAGCGGGTGGGATGAATCTGAAGATAAGAGGAGAGAAAGGCTGAGGTGATAGACAGTGAGTGGTAAGTGAGGGCTGAGTGTAAACAGCTCACAGGATGTGGTGGGAACAAGTCTGGCTTACTACCTGGGAAAAGGTAGCAAGTTCTTATAAAAAAAATAATGACAATCATTGAAAGCAATGCAGGAATTGAACCAGCATTCTAGTGACTCCCAGACATTGTTAAAATCCCTGCACTCCTCCAAATAATTTTCTCATTGATGTATCATGCCATGTGATTCTTTGTATAATAATAATAATAAAATATTATTACTGTATTATTATTATTATTATTATTATTATAAAATCAAATAGGAACACAGTACAGTGGTAATTAGTAACCAATATGCAAACCATTAAGGCATATTTAATTTGTATTTGAAAGTTCAAGAGGCGTAGTGTACACCTAGTCTTTGTGAAGAGGTGTGATGATGTGGGATCACTACTGGAGTGTGGTGGTGGTTATTCTTATTCTGTTATGGATAAGTACTGTAATATGATATAGAATAGACGAACATCTTTTTAACAGACAACATTCTTTCCTGTACTGCATCCCTTCATTTATCCTCAGTGATGCTTCATCTCAGGGAAAGTGGCACATGGGGTAATAATGATGATGTAAACCAAATAATCTTAATAGCAGAGATACTGCCTACTAAGAGACCGCACTCACCTGTAGTCTCTTTGCGAACCCAAAATCCACAAGTTTAACATATCCTTTAAGATCAAGGAGTAGATTCTCTGGTTTGAGGTCGCGGTAGATGATGCCTTGAGAGTGTAAGTAGTCAAATGCCTCCACAACACATGCCGTATAGAACCTAGTTGTTGGGTCGTCGAAGTTGCCTCTGTCTCTGTAACATTAACAAAAACAAGTTTGATTAGGAATATTCAAAGACTTTAAAACAAATAAAAAAGCGAGAAACAATAGATATAAAGCATAAACATAATTCAAATTAATCAGGGAAGTAAATGGGCTTCACTCTAGTGTGTTAGTCAGCTTCCAAGGGTTAGTGCATAATGGACATTAATAACCCCATCTTTAGTAAATAAAGCTCAGCCAGTTTCACCATCACCCAAGGAGTTTATGCATGGTGCCAGGTTCATTAATTAAAAATTCCCTAGTTAAATACTGTACAGTTTAAAGTATAGTACTGTATATAGTATACTTTTACTTACTAATTGATATACTGACCTATATACTATATAATCAATTTTGAAGACAAGCATTACTCTCAAGGGTTTAAATACAGTTGAGAATATAAAAAGAAAATTATTCATAGAATTTTGTACTCCCTCTCATTGCCGAGTTACACTGACTGCCATTTTAAAAGCAACCTGACTTTAAAAGCCACTCAAACGTGCCATTTTAAAGTAAATCAAACGTGACACCACCCATAATACTGTCATTATCCTTTCAATTGCAAATTATAAGAGATATATAGCATTACAACCAATACAAATTTACACAGCCATTATATTAGATATACAGCACATAGAATCTGAATGCTTGTAAGTTTTGATCAAATGCTGCACTTAACATGGACCCCTACTTTTGTATTACCTACCAATTAGGGCTTAATGATTACTGTACTGTACTATAGGCATGTTTTATAAAATTGCATGTCAAATTTGTTCAAATGCAGTAGAGTTTCATGTGTACCAAACACTATATAGATCAAAATTTTTCAACAACCAAAATATTTGCAGCTAGGACCAATAATTAGCAATAATCTATAATCCATGTACTGTAGTCAAAAAAAAAAAAATTGAGTACATGAGCAGACAATGGAATGACAATTATTTGTTAACATTTACGCATTTCCACATGTTAAGTAATAACTTGTGTATGCTTTAAATAATATTTAGGAAGTTTATGATACAAACATTAACCTGATACATAATGAGTGATCCAAAATTTATTAGAAGCCTGCAGCTACCATAAACCCCTAAATGGCTTAAAATCTAAAAGTGGCAGTGAAGTAGTGTACATGTAGACAAAACATACAAGATCATTGTCCAAATCTCCCGGGAAGGACAGAAATAGTTGGGTGCATTTCCTATCACCTAATGCCCCTGTCCACCTAGTAGTAAATAGGTACCCAGCAGCTTCTTGTGATCTGCAGCCTGCTTTCAAAAAGCAGACTGCAGAACAGTCTATGCAGAGTTCGTCTATGTATACTCTAGTATCTAGAAAGGGAATTGTTTGTTTGTGAACCTCCAATGTAAATTTTAAGTTCCCATGGACTGTATACTCAGTTGAACTGAATTAGTTGCTGCTCTCCTCCTGCCATGACAGCAAAAATGTCATCACTGTATCTCAAATACATGAGGTGGTGGTCCTGTTGGCTGTCGTTCCTGGCTGTTTCAAAAACAGTGTGCATAAATATCTCTGCTATTTCCACACTGCTTGAAGTCCCAATTGTCATCCCTTTGATCTGTCTATGTTTGACCATCAAACGTCAGGATTGTCTCGCATAACGTGTAAGATGGCTTCCTCGAGTAGTAGTTTTGTTGGGGTCCTCCATACTCCTGCTTGTCGAAAATCAGTCCTTATTCTGTGCTTATATTGTACAATGAAAATCTGCTACACTCTGGCAGCTTCCCTTTGGGAAATACTGGGAATAGGGAGACCACGTCCAAGGAGAAAAGGACTGCCCCCTGTGGGACGGGCTCCCTGATAGCTTGTATCCTGTGCTTTAGCTGTTCTGGAAGTAGTTGTAGTAGTGGGCTCAATAGAGTTGTGCAGATCTAATCTGTGGGTCTCACTGGCACCCCCGCACAGTAAAACAAACTATGTATCTTGACTAAAATACAATGATGAAAACAAGTGAAGCAGTAATTTGCATATTGACAACAAACCATGTACTAACAACCAAGTGCAAAACCAGGTGGCAAACATGGCCACCCAGGAGTCCATTTTGCCTGCTTCCTCATTCATACGTCACCCTCAAGATACACCTGATCCTCATGGAAAAGAAGCGTGGGTGCAAAAAAAATGTACCAAGGCTGATCAAAGAATGGCATTCCATTACTGTAAATGTTTGACTTCTGGACTGGCTTCAAGCAGCTTCCCAGTGCATACTCCCAACAATGTCTTGGAAAAAATATCGTATTTGGGTTGAAAAACTTGTCTATTAGAGGAAGAAAAAACTGGAGGGGGCTAACCTATGAATGAACTCAGAAACTGGATAGGCAGCCAAAGAACCCCACAGTTTTGGCAAGGATAGAAAACATCCAATATATTAGCAGAGAAGGCAGTAAAAGCAGCATACTTGCACATATCATGGCAACACACATTACGCTTTCTGAATCAATCCACTAGACAGATACGCTGAGGAAACCTGGCCATGGAAGAAAGCATTAAGGAAATGGGATTGACAGTCACAATTTAGGAAGATTAGTAGTATTATCCTGCAGTCTCGGGAAACTATAGAGTTGCGCTCAGATTGTCAAGGCTGGAGTTGTCATATTTATAGGCTGCGCAGTTAAAGGGTTAAACAGTGAAAAAGGCACTAAAACACCTTCAGCCAAACCCACCACAACAGTGGGAACATGTGGATGAAGTTCAGGTGATCATGAAAGCCTTCAAGGCCCTGAAAGGAAATGTACTATACTGAAGTACATGTGCAAGAAAAAAAAATTCTTAAATTGTTTTTCTTCTGCCAGGCAATGATGCACCATGTCCTCTGTTCTGTTGTTGCTGCTTTATGGCATTATTTGTGCTTACTCTTCCTGAACTGTAACACACTATCACTCACATTTCCTCAATGCCTTGTTCCATGGCCAGGTTTCTTCAGCGTATCTGGTGGATCGGTTCAGCTAGCCTAGTGTGTGTCACATTAAAAATATGTGCAAACAAGTTGCTTTTACTGCCTTCTCTTCTACTATACAGTATTGGATGCCTTCCATCCTTGCTAAACCTGTGGGACTCTTGGGGTGCCTATCCATTTTCTGAGTTCATCCATAGGTTAGTCCCTAAAAAAAAATTCCTACTTTATTAGACAAATACTTTCAACCCATAGACGGTATTTTTTCTGAGACATTATTGGGAGTATGCACTGGGAAGCTGCTTGAAGCCAGTCCAGAAGTCAAATATTTACAGTAATGACATGCCATTCTTTGGTCAGCCTTGATACCTTTTTGCTCCCCTCCCCCACGCTACTTTTCCATGAGGATCAGGTGCATCTTGAGGGCAGCGTTTGAATGACACAGGCAGGTAGGACTCCTGGGTGGCCATAGCTGCCATCTGGTTATACTTTTGGTTAGTATTGCATAGTTTCTTGTCAATGTACAAATTACTGGTTCACTTTTTTCATCGTAGTCAAATTACATGGTTTGTTTTACCTTGCCTGTGCTCTATAAATGGTTTTCTTAGGTGTGGATATATTTGACCGAGCATGGGGATATGGCGGTCAAACAGGATTTCGACAACTAAGTATCTTGTCAATGTTCCCAGTCCTTGACACCTTTGAGTGGCTTTGGGTTGTGTGTTGCAGCCAATTGTCACAACGTCATCATGATACCTGCAGTGGTTCCTCTTCTCTAGCAAGTGCATGTCTGTTTCCTTCTCCATGGGTAGAGAGAGCTTCAGGAGGCTGCAAGTGGAGGGGGGTTGTCCCCAGAAAACCAGCATTGAATATAATGAAATGACAAATTCTGGGTGGGCCCCTGGTGGTTTCCTGACACCCTCCCTCCCTACCCCAGACATCGGGGGGATTGTTTCCATCATCAATAGAATTGAGGGTGGAGCAGCCAGCAGACCCAGGCTGCCCCTCTCCTCCTCCCCAAACAAGGGGTGAGGTGGGGAGAATGAGCTATTGCTAGTTTTGTGAATTTTTGAAAAGTTTGTTTACATTGCTAAAGTTCTTTTGGCAGTTCTTGAGGCTGTGGGCTCTTTTATAATCAGCAGTGGTCCGTTTTGTTTTGCTAACTTTCTGGGTGCCTTCCTCGGTGGTGGCAGACATGAATAAATTCATAGAAATTTTATAAGTGCCACTGCTAGATAAGTGGCATCATAAAGGGCCCCACTCTAGAGGGGGCCAGGTTCTGGCTCGTGGTCCCCAATAGGCCAAATAGAACTCCAAGGCTAATGGCAACTTGTAGTTTGGAACTATATCAGCAGTTTTAGGGAGCCACCAGGGCTCACCCAGAAATTGGCATTTCATTATTCAATGCTGGATTTTTTATGTACTGTATATACTTTTGCCTAAATAAATATTATCATTATCATTCAGGGAAACGTGTCGAGACTTACTCGAAGCCTCCTGGTGAACCTTAGAAAACATTGGTCATTAGGAAAATTGGACAGGGAATGTAAGCTTTGAGAAAGTGAAGAATGAGGATAAATTGAGGATCTGAAGTCATTCAGGACTGGAGACAGCCAAGGCACTCTCCCTCTGCATGTAACTATTCTATACAGCACATCTCTACACAAAACCACACAAAAGACAACGACAGTTTCTGTGTGGACAGTAAAATTAGTAGATAATTAGGTTGGTATAAGGGTTGCAATGCACTGCACACACAAGTTCATCATTTTACCATTTGTGAGATACCAATTTGAGTCCAGACAACGAACACATTTTGTTTCCTCATGGGTTAAGAAATTGAAAATTGAAAACAATGGAGTTTCTGATTTATCAAATAATTTATTATGAAGAGACCAGCAGCAGAGGTAACTAATACAGTATTAATCAACATAATTATTTGTTAAAATATAATGTATTATAATATGCAGGATTGGCATAAAATATGTTAGTTAATTATCTGTACTGGAATTTACATGCTAGTTACTCTGCTTAAAATAATTATATATAATATTAAAATTTAAGATATCTGTAGACACTATAGCATATAAAATGTGTTGTGCAGCTTAGGACATCTTTACTCAACATCTAACCGAGGTCACCAACTTTCTCAGAGACAAGAATCTCGAGACTAACAAAAAGTATGTAAAGAATATACAATGTGTCCTCAATCAAATTGACAAATTGGAACCAGACGTTTTCTGGATTGCAAAGAATTCCAATTCTCCAAGCATTTCAATATTTAGTTCTTTTTTTCACTTCACCACTACCATCAGTTTGTTCTCAACATTGAACTTAATTTTTTTTATTATTATTATTATTATTATTTAACATTTTTTTTAATTAGAAACTGTTCTAGTGCAATACTAAACACTTCTGCCAGCCACCTCACTTACAGGGGTATTCATGCACTCTGGCAGAGAATGGTATTCACGTATTCACAAAAAATATACAGTGGTACCTCAGTTTAAGATTTTAATCCGTTCCTGGAGACGGCTCGTATTCTGAAAACTCGTATTCCGAAGCTAATTTCCCCATAAGAAATAATGGGAAATGAATTAATCCGTTCCTGACAACCCAAAAACCTCACTTCAAACTAAATTTTATACCTAATTCATCTAAATAAACCTACAAAAATTCAAGTTATTACTTACTCTTGCTGATGAATACTGTAGGCGTATGGAAGATGGTGAGGAGGGGGGAGGAGGAGAGGTGTTACTGTTTGGAAGGGGGTTCCCCTTCCATTATAACATCAGGCAGTGAGGGCCTTTCTGGTGTGCACTCCCTGGCACGTTTTGCCTGCATACCACTAGGTCCTTGTTGTGGCTCACTGCTCGATTTTCTCAACAAATCTGTCCATGGAAGCTTGTTTTTCCCTTCTTCACAAGCTGTCTCTGTAGTAAGGCATCACATTGTCATTGAAAAGATTAAGGTAACAGCCTACTACAGCTTTCTCTGGGCGAGTCTTTTCAATAAAAGTTTGCATCTCTTCCCACATCTGACACCACTTCTTAATTTCTGCAGAAGGGACATTCTGTACTGCCTCATCCACTGGAGAAACATCCTCAGCTGGGTCTTCTTCCTGTTCCTTTTGAAGGGCTTGGAGTTCTTCGGTGGTCAGTTCTTCGTTGTGTTCTTCCACCAACTCCTCCACATCATCATCCAATTCCAAGCCCATTTGCCGGCCCAGAGTGACAATTTCCTCAACAATAGGCGCATCATTTACAGCCTCAAACCCCTCAAAGTCTAGCTCTGTCACACATTCAGGCCACAATTTTCTCCAGCCAGAGATCAGGGTTCTTTGAGTCACTTCTTGCCAAGTTTTATCAACGAGTTTTAAAGAACTACAAATGTTAAAATGGTCTTTCCAGAACTCTTTGAGAGTGAGGTTTGTGGCTACAGTCACTTCAAAACATTTCCGGAAAAGTGCCCTTTCATAAAGCTTCTTAAAATTCGCTATGATTTTCTGGTCCATAGGCTGAATTAGAGGAGTGGTGTTAGGAGGAAGGAAATTTATTGTGAGAAATTTACTGTATCTGTGCATCAATTCATCTTCCAAGCCTGGAGGATGAGCAGGAGCATTGTCGAGGAGAAGCAAGGCCTTGAGTGGCAAATGTTTCTCCTGCAGATATTTTTCTATGGCAGGGCACACCACTTCATTCACCCACTCCGAAAAAAAATCCTAGTCACCCACGCCCTTTTATTTGCCTTCCACATCACATACATTTGATGTTTCTGCACTTTATACTGTTTGAAAACCCTTGGATTTTCAGAATGATACACTAGCAAGGGTTTAATTTTCAAATCCCCACTCGCATTTGAACACAGCACAAGCGTAAACCTAGCTTTCATTTGCTTGTGTCCGGGCAAGGATTTTTCCTCCTTGGTAACGTATGTCCTCTTAGGCAATCTTTTTCCAGAACAGTCCTGTTTCATCACAATTAAAAACTTGTTGCAGTAGGTATCCCTCAGCCTCTGCAAACTCTAAATTCTTCAATAAATCGTTCAACTGCTGGTTTGTCTGAGCTGGCTGCCTCCCCCATGCCTCACAACACTATGGATAACACTTCTTTTTCTAAATTTTTCAAACCATCCCCTGCTTGCCTTAAAGTCTATTGAATCCGCACTTGTTCCAAGGGTTTTCTTTACAAGGTCTTCGTGCAATACCCTGGCTTTCTCACAAATGATGGCCTCCGAAACACTATCACCCGCTAACTCTTTGTTGTGTATCCAAATTAATAACTTTTCCACTTCAAGTATTTGTGGTCTTTGTTTTGTGATTGTTCTTATGCCTTTTGCCACTTTAGCACTCATAATGTCCTTTTTCTTGCTAAATATAGTGCATATCGTTGATGTGGCTTTGTGGTACTGCCTACAAAGTTCAACAACACACGTACCATTTTCATGCTTTCGAATGATCTCGTTTTTCCTCTATTGTCATCCTCACATGCGCTTTCTTGCCTTGATCCTTGCCACTGGCTTTCTTGGGACCCATGGTGAGATATAACAACTTTTATGGTAAAATGACCAAAAATCCAACAAAACACTGAAATTAAATTCCTGGTGAAGAATTGACGCGAAATAGTCACTGGGCGCGAGGCATTGGTAAACTGAGGGGTGAGGGACGTCGATCGCCGTACCACCATGTGCTAGGTCGGCCTGTACGCATATCAACATACTCGCCTTCCGAGGCACATTTTCCGAGCAAATCCTGCTCGTATTCCGAAAAACTTGTATACAGGGACACTCGTATTCCGAGGTACCACTGTACCCTCATATTAATTTAACAATTTCCAAGACCAAAATTTATCAACTGGAGTCTTGGAGAGGATGATGCTACCACAATAACCGGACAGCTTCGTATAGAATGATGTCTTCCCCACCCACTAACTGGAAAATCTTGCATCATTTGGATTAGCCAGTAACTGGATGATTGGCAGTGTGAGCCGCCTAGGTCTTAGCTAGAGGGACCTCGACATGCGTAATTGGTTTCCTTTCCTCAACAATGGTCGAGCAGTATGCTGTATCAGGATATCAGTGTAGTTTTAAACTACTGTACATCAAAATAAGAAAAAGATGATGCATAAACTAAAGGATACAATATACCCTGTAATTGCAATTGTTTTGCAAGCTAATCTAAATCATTTTGTTACTTCATATTGTTTTATGTTCTTAGTATACTAACAAGTTAATAAATGCTTTGTGTACACAACTTTCACAGCCACTATTAATTCAAAATTGTATAATTTTTCTTTTAGTCAGAGACAGAACAGAATAAAGATTTTCTATTAATTATTGATCCATTGTAAAAAAAAAAAAAGGCAACTCTGTTAATTTCAGTGTAATGACAGCAAAAGACACAACGACATGTACTGTATGGACGGTAAAACTGGCACAAAATTATAAGGTTGCTATAAGGGTTACACTGCACTGCACACACAGTTTCAACCGCATTTTACCTTTGAAGAGATACAAAGCCGAGTCCACACATCATAGGACGCTCCTGTCTCCTTATGGGTTAAGAAATTGGAAATGAAAGTCAGCAAACATTGGTGTCTGACTAATCATCACAAGCATATTTATGAAGAGGTGACCAGTTGCAAAGGGAGCCAATACAGTATTATGCATCATAACTGCTTGTTAAAGTAAGGAATAATATAAGCTGCAGTGTCAGCATCATGTAAGTTAATTAGTTAAGTAAGTTACACAATTTAGATACATTGAAAATATGTACAAATGATATATTATGTACTTGTTATACAGAAAAAAAATGAAAATTATTAAATTCTTATTAAATATTCTAATTTTTATGACTTCAAAATATAGTAATTTAAAACCTAAATTAAATTAATGCACTGCTTCCAAATGTTAAAAAGGGTGATAAGTATAAGGATTCCTCATGCAGACACCAATAATATCTTCACAAAACTGTGTTCTGACCTTGGCCAATACTCTACTCTACTCTACACTACTCCTTGCACTCCTCCCTGTTAAGAGTCAAGTACTCTCTCTCTGCCAATACACACACTAGCACAAAAATTAGCAATATCGTACAACCACATTCATCATTTACAGTACTTTCACAACGCATGTCTTTCTCCGCACTTGCCTAAAATTAATGTTTTCCACTCGCCCATTTCCTGTTTTACATCATACTTTCAACAAATATATTTTCACTGCACTGCACTATCACTATACAGTACTTATGTCAGGTACTCATGCTTCACACCCATACTGCATTAGAGAAGAGACTTCCAACCTATTTCATTCTACTTCAAGACTTAGATCCCTATCACACACATCCCACTCTTGAGTGTGCTTGTGAAGTTACACAGTAAAGTTACTTTAAACAACCTAGAAAATGTTTTATTTTTGTATCTTAAACACTTTGATGCTCTGGGCATGCATGCGCCACACTACTCCGGGTGGGTTTGGGCATTCCTCGGGAGCATTCGGTAATTCTGAAAAGTGTATAATCTTTTCAACTTTGTTACCTCAATTCTCGTCCTAGGGTTTTCAATTTGGTATCATTGTGTTCGCAATAGAATTCTCTACAGGACTAAAGGCATATCAAGTCCAAGCGGTCGGCATACCATCCGCAACAGAGAAATTGAGAGCGTGTTACCCAGGAGCGCGCAAGACCGATAAAATGTGTACACTCCTTTCACTTTGGTCACCTCAATTCTTGTCCTAGGTCTTTCATTTTGGTATCAATGTGTTCAGAATAGAATTTCCAACAGGAATATATGCATATAATGTCAAAAACAGCAGTGTGCTCCAGCCCCCGACAAGATGAAAGTTACCAGAATGAGAGCGCTGCACCACCCCAAGGCGCCTCTCATTACAATAGAGCGCGCGGTCATACCGAAATGTGTATACTCTCTTTAATTTTGTCATCTCAATTCTCATCCTAGGTTTTTCAATTTGGTATCAATGTGTTTGCAATAGAACTCTCTACAAGACTAAATGCATATAAAGCCCAAAAGCCCGGTGAGAAAGTGAGAGCGTATTACCTGGGAGCACGAAAGAGCAATAAAATGTGTACACTCTTCACTTTGGACATTTCAATTCTCGTCCTAGATCTTTCATTTTTGTGTCATTGTGTTCACAATAGAATTCCCTACAGCAGTATATGCAAATATAAAGTCCAAAAGCCCGGTGTCCCACCCACAGCAAACAGAGAAAGTGACGGTGCGTTACTGCAGTGAGCGCTAATAAAGAGCAATAAAATAAGTATACTCTTTTCAACTTGGTTACCTCAATTCTGGTCCTAGGTCTTTCATTTTGGTATCAATGTATTCGCAATGAAACTCCCTACAGGTGTGTATGCATATAATGTCCAAAACCACTGCGCACCCCTCCCGAAACCGTCGCCAATTTGCCGCCGGAAATGATACAATACTGCATCGCTACCGGACTTCCCCCGAGTAAAAAAAACATACAATGCTGCGTCATTACTGAGCCAAAGTGTTAATCATCTCTCTCTTCTAAAAGAACAACTTTAACCTTTGTTTGCATTTGCCTGCATATTCTTTGAAATCTGGTCAATGTATCACAAAAAGCATCATTTATCAAGACAGCATTCTGGACAAATTTCTAGTCAGATGAAACGGCACACATTGTTATTTTAAAATACTCAAACAACCGTAATACTGTACAATGAATAAATTTATCTCATGACTGAATATTAAATTTTTAACGAGTTGTATGAAATTCTGCATTTAAGGTTCTATTTTTACATCAGTATAAATATATAGTCCTAATGGCTTAGCTCTTTCTCCTGATATTTACCTTTTACATTAATACTTTTACCAAAAACAAGTGTACAGTATATGTAACATTGACTTATAAAGCCATAGTAGGGGCTTGGCTCTTAAATCATACCATTTTATATAGCTCTTATTAACAAAAATATAACAGGGAAGGTTTTCATTATGAATCAAAGTTATTAATTTTCTCTCTTCTTATTTTACTGTTAACTTTTTAAAGTCTAAGATAGGTATGCAAATTAAAATGCACAGACAGTATTTCTGAATTCACTGTCATACACTTCCCATTTTATAATAATTATAATGGTATATTTTTTGCTCTTGAAATTTACATGTTATCATCTTATCTTGAGGTTATCTTGACATGATTTTGGGGCTTAGCATTCCCACGGCCAGGTTCTTGACCATGCCTCCTTTTTGTTGCACATCCCAAGGAAGCAGCCCTTAGCAGCTGTAACTCCCAAGGTACCTTTTGACTGCTAGGTGAATAGGCACATCAGGGTGAAAGAAACTGCCCATTTGTTTCTGCCTCCACTGAGGATCGAACCTGGACACTTAGGACTACGAATCCCGAGCATTGTCCACTCAGCTGTTAGGCCTCTTATATATAATATAGACTGGGCCATCTCACACAGGTGCCTTTTTGGAAGTAGTGTAATCACCATGTTACATTTGTTCAAGAACATTCACACACGTGGACAATGACATGCTTTATTTTTCTTACTTGAAGTTAACATCAATATCTAAATACAAAACATACTTTTTGTGAGGGGGGTGCATATTTGACAGAAACATCATCTCTTCTTACCTCAATATTGTCCAGAGTTCTCCTCCAAGGCAAGACTCCATCAGCATATATAGGTACTTGCGGTCCTTAAAGGTCTTGAACAATTTCACAATGAAATCGCAGTTAGCTTCCATCATGATATCTTTTTCAGACATGATGTGTTGCTGCTGTCGTGTCTCAACAATCTAAAAGGGGGAAACAAATTATTAGCCGATATACTAAAGCATAGAAATATCACATACTGCCTATATAACCATATTGAATGTATACGGCATCACTATATATAAATATATATATATATACACACACAGCATATACTGTACCTGGATCACTATATACAATATATGCAGCATATACTGTACATGCATCACCATACGTGCAAACCATAATTAATTACTGTATGCCCTTTTCAAAACCTTTCAGCATTTGCACAATACCATGTATACTTATGTACAGTACTGAATATTATTAAGTTTAAAATATACTTTAGTAATACTGTTCACATCTTTCTGTCAATGCAAGTGTCTTTCCATTTATAGCCTTCATAATTTATATCTGACACACCATGTACAGTATACCCATTACATCATTCTTGGAGCCCAGCCCCATATTACCCTTCACACTGTCAATGATAATAATTCTAACATCTTGGAATCATATCAACCTCTCCAAATATCCTTAGCAATTTCCCCCCCTTCATCATATCAATCACTACAGCCAGTTTAGCCCTTTCAAACTTAAACTTAAAAAAATCAACATGAAATGTTCCCAGGAAATCATACCTTGCCCTTTGAGAGATAGATATACAATTTCTGGCCCTCTTACTGATAAAACTTATTTCAACATTCTTATGTAATAAAAACTAAAGTAAGTACCCAAAGCTTTCAGTATTCCATCAAAGATCCTATAATATGTCCCTCCCACTTGCAACTCATGCTACATACTAACTTATCTATACAGTATGATATTAATGGGATTTATGGCAGGGTTCACCTACCTACCTGAAATCCATCATCGCCCAGGAAAAGACAAACCATTATAAGAATTTTAAATATTTCTCTCACCAAACAGTAGTGTTTCAAATTTCTAAACATACTAAGTATATACAATACACCCAGGTTGCATATGTTCTCCTGTATGTCTCTACATGTACAAGATCCTGAACTGTAGTACTGTACTAACTCGGATGACAAACTATCAAGAGCGATGCAACAGAACTAATGGACATATCCTTCAGGGGGAAAAAAGTATACTTTCTCAATCTCTCTCACACAATCACTCTGGTAATTGCTCACTCACTCGTGAGAGTAAGTGAGTGAGTGAGTTTACTTTAACTCAACCTATGAGAAACTCCCATGCAAATAAACACCAAGTAAATAAAATAGCCTCCTAAATGAAAGAGTTATCCAACACTCAATACTCAGTAAAAAAAAGAATCATATATAAATTACATAAACAGTACTGCATACAGTGATTCTTTTTTTTACTGAGTATTGAGTGTTGGATAACTCTTTCATTTAGGAGGCTATTTTATTTACTTGGTGTTTATTTGCATGGGAGTTTCTCATAGGTTGAGTTAAAGTAAACTCACTCACTCACTCTCACGAGTGAGTGAGTAATTACCGGAGTGATTGTGTGTGAGAGATTGAGAAAGCATACTTTTTTCTCCCCTGAAGGATATGTCCATTAGTTCTGTTTAACAACCTCTCTTCCTCTGCACTAGCATTCTCTTATCACACATTTGTAGTTTACACACACACACACTAACACCTGCACTGATTGGGGCTGTAAATTTACTTGACTCTACTCATCTCTTTCTTCACTTTAACCTCAAGATTGTATTAGATATTATCTAATATTACCTGATTAAATATTATCTTTGTTATTATTTATCATGAGTACTACTTTCATACAATTATATTATTGTTAATGCTGTTTATCACCTCTTACAATTTGATATAATTTCCATTTACACCAAAACTGAAAAATTATACATACAGTTCCAGTATCTGCTAGCTTTAATTACCTATTATTATTATGAATATTCTAAAAACTCTTAATAAATACCCTGTGTATAATTATTTAAAAGCTAAACAAATACCGAATCAATTTATTAATATTATTTTTTTAATTTTTATCTTCATCTCCTTAGCATAAATACTAGCCCAAAATTCTCAGAAAAATTATGGACTTTGAAAAGCCTACAAATATTGTAACTACACACCAACCTTGCAGCTGATGTTAGTGTTGTTAATCAAGATGTTAGTGTTTCAATCAAGCATCTCTCTTGGACACTAAAAAAGATAAAATATGCTAAAACATGCCTGGCTCTTCTTCATTTGTTTTAGTGCAAAGGATCGACTGGCGTCTCCCGCAATCTGTACCAGTTCCACTCGGCCGAAACCACCAACACCCAAAGTTGCAATTTTACGGAGATCTGACAAATTCACATTGCTGAACTCTTCATTCATCCTGAGTGGGAGAGAAATATGAGGATGATAAATCAGTAAAACAAGGTATATTTCTAATCTTACCTATTTTGAGTAAATTATTATTGTTGGTGTTGATTTAAGGGTACATCAATGTCAAACTTTGATGTATGCACCTAACCGAACCGGATTCCCAGTATGAAAACAAAACCAAACAGCCAAAGAAAGCCGCCTGGGGGTCCATCATTACTGACCACCTGGCGACATCCCAATACCCCCAGCAGGGCAGGCTCCGGCCACCCACACCATGCACAGGGTAACACAACCCTGGCAGAGAGAGCGAGCAAGCCAGGTGCCCTCCATGTCTAGAGGAAACACAGGAGCCTGCAGTAAGGCCCGCTGGATCCCAGCTCCTCTCCGGGGTTTGTCTAATTACCCAAAGCCTCTTAGCATTACGTAACTAATGAAGAAATATGACATTTACCCACTATAATGTTGGTGCTGAATGCAGATCAATAAACACATTTTTATTCTGAAATAATACAATTTTATATCAAAATTGGGTCCATCTAATTACCCAAAGCCACGTACAACATTGTCACTTGGATTGTCGACTTCCTATGGCATCACCTGCCACCTAGTGTCGTTATAAAATAATGATATTTCAAAGCAAAAGTATTTTTTTTAATGTTATACATTCAGCACCAACATTATAGCATATAAATATGCCATATTTCTTCATTAGTTAAGTAATGTTAGGAGGCTCTGGATAGCATTAGGTGGCTTTAGGTAATTAGATGGACCGCCTCTTGGCCAAGCTGGCTCCGGAACCCTGCTCAATACTCGAGGTGCAAGTCGGAAAATGCTAGAAAATCCATCAACACACCCATGATCTTGTGGCAATATAAGTACCACGTGTCGCAAACATCTGGGCAGTTGTCAGAGGTTCGCAGTGCATAAAGGTTGAACGTGGAATCTCGAGTGAATTCACTTAGCATCCCAAAATAACATTTGTTACGAGTAAGAAACAATTGCTGTACTCCCATCACTGCCCTTCATACCAACAACAACAATGGTATATTGAACAGTATATTTATCTCGAACTTACATGCAACAGAAAATAAAGCAAGCCTCTAGCTAGAAGAAAATGTACAATATAATACTGTATACTACTCTGGCTGTTGCAAGGTAAATTAAATCATTTAAACAAATGCCAACTTTGGTATACAATCTTCAAAATTTAAAGGCCATTAAAGGAATTAATACAGTAGCTAAAAAGATAGTTTTTTCAATTTTAATGAATTTTGTTTTATGAAAAAAATATTACCAGAAGACTATGTCAAAAGTGGTATAAATTTTAAACTGCACTGTATTAAAATTTGTGCAAGGATACTGTATTTTTTCCAAATAAAGAGGGGATAATATTTTATTAATATAACAGCTATTAAATTCACTGACACCAAAATTCTATTATAATAGCAATCCATTAATTATAAATGACAACACTAGTGCAACCAATTTGAGAACCATCAAACCAACCACTTGGATTGGTCAGTAGAGCCTTGCTTTTAGCTGGGTCGGCATGATCCCAAGTGGTTGGGCACAATTCTCCATCCTCATACCCCAGCTGCTTGTGCCCACATCCCTTCCAAGTGCTCAATAGCCACATTTTCTTAGCAGTTTCTCCACCTTACCTTGAAAACTATCGTCTCACACCTCTATAAATAGCTTAATACTGCCCATTCAAAAACCATCATCAAATAACTAGTAAAGGCAGAGTGTAAACAATCACCTACTTATTGTTACTTTCTTTGCCAGTATAATCAAGAGCTTCCTATTAAGAGGATGGCAGTGCCAGTCTTACAAGCTGGCTCATTTTAAAGTACCTTTCTAGTCTCTTCCACTTGCCTGGCTCGCCTGATGATGGTACCATGTTTACTTTCTGTGTGGTATATACCATTCTTTTTTAATCTTCCACATGGTACCTTTCACTTGTTTACTTCCCTCATGGTACCTACACCCTGTTTACTCACATCATGGTACTTCCCCTCTTGTTTACTACTAATGGTACTTTGTTGACTTCCTTTGATACCTTCCCCATGTTTACTCTCATCATGGTACCTTCCCTTGTTCATTCCCCTTAATTGTGGTCCCCGTACCAGTGTTTACTCCCATGATGGTACATTATTTAGAATTATGTAAAATTACTTAAAATGGCCAACTTCACCTTCTTGGCTGCTCTTGTAACTAACAAATAATGCAATAAACAGTTAAAATATAATTTAACAATTTAACCAAAATAATTGTATAAGCTTGATGCTAATGGCATTATTACTGTATAACAATACAAGAGTCGGGTGGAGAAAACAAAATTGTTGTTTAGGAAAAGATTTGCTTACTTCCTCCTTGAGAGATCAACTGGTCCATAACAATGTTTAATCTCCTCTAGATCACCAATCAGTTGCTTGAAGGAGTCGCGGTCAATGACCAAACACGTCACACCATCAGGATCATCAGCAATAATATTAGCTGTACGGATGTCTTCTCTGGAAGGAAAAAAGGTGCGAGTTTCAGTACACAGTAATGATTATAAGTACAAATGTATACTGGAGAAATTTTATGCAAATTATTCATTAAAAATTATAAACCAACATGAAATTGTTGCACTATAAAAGGTACTCTCGTTATTATACACTAAAACTTGTTAAAAAATACCACTAATAACAGAACATGTTAAGAATTGTGTGAAGACAATGAGTCTATCTAGTCAGTGTAAGTGATGAAGAAAATACACCAATACAATGTTCTTATTTCATGGTCTGATGAAAGCTGAGCTTTCATGGCCACAGTTCATATTGTGGGACTTCATGTTTTATTTTATGGTACAAAATACTGGGGTGTGGGGAAAGGTATTCAAGTTGACTGGAGAGGGGGGAGGGAGCAGCAGTAGGGTGTGAGAAGAGGGGTATTAGGATTGACTGTGGGAGTATTGATGGGGAGTAGCACTAGGGTGTGAGCAGTGAGTGTGGGGTTGGTAATTACCTAAGTGTAGTTACAGGATGAGAGCTATGTTTGTGGTGACCCGTCTTTCCAGCACTATCATAAAATGCTTTGAAATTACCGACGGTTTTGGCCTCCACTAACTTCTCACCTAACTTGTTCCAACCGTTTAACACTGTTTACAAAAGTGAACTTTCTTATATTTCTCCGGCAGTTTTGTTTCGTTAGTTTAAATCTATGACCTCTTGTTCTTGAAGTTCCGGGTCTCGGGAATTCTTCCCTATCAACTTTTTTATTCCTGTTACTATTTTGTACGTAGTGATCATATTGCCTCTTTCTTGTACCTTCTAATTTTTGCATATTTAATGCCTCTAACTTCTCCTCATAGCTCTTGTCTTTCAGTTCTGGGAGCCACTTAGTGGCATGTCTTTGCACCTTTTCCAGTTTGTTGATGTGCTCCTTAAGATATGGGCACCATACAACCGCTGCATATTCCAGCTTTGGTCTAACAAAAGTTGTGAACAATTTCTTTAGTATTTCTCCATGTATTTAAAAGCAATTCGGAAATTAGAAAGTGTAGCATAGGCTCCTCGTACAATGTTCTTAATGTGGTCCTCAGGTGACAGTTTTCTATCTAGAACCACCCCTAGATCTCTGTCAGAATTCTTTAAAGATTTCTCACATAATTTATAGGTTGTGTGGGGTCTATGTTCTCCAATTACATGTTCCATAACATAGCATTAATTAATATTAAATTCCACTTGCCAAATGGTGCTCCATATACTTATTTTGTTCAGGTCTTCTTGAAGGGCATGACAATCATCCAAGTTTCTTATCTTCCCTATTATCTTAGCATCATCAGAAAACATGTTCGTATAATTCTGTATTCCATCTGGTAGATCGTTTATTTAGACAATGAACATTACCGGTGCAAGAACTGAACCCTGTGGTACTCCACTTGTGACATTCCTCCTATCTGATACATTGCCTCTGATTTCGACCCTCATTTTTCTATCACTTAGGAAATTTTTCATTCATGTTAGAAGCTTACCTGTCACCCCTCCAATATGTTCCAGTTTCCAGAACAACCTCTTATGTGGAATTCTGTCAAAAGTTTAGGTCCAGATAGATGCAGTCAACCCAACCATCTCTTTCCTGTAAAATCTGTGGCTCAATCATAGAAACTGAGTAAATTTGTTACACAGGCTCTTCCAGATCGAAAACCATACTGTATGTCTGATATATCGTTTTTCTCCAGGTATTCTACCCATTTAGTTTTAATTTTTGTTTTCCAATATTTTGATTATTATACTTGTCAATGATACAGGTCTATAATTGAGGGGGCAGGGGAGTCTTCCCTGCTGCCACTACTGTAATGGGAACTATGTTAGCCTTTTTCCACACATCAGCTACAACTCTTGTAAACAAGGGATGCCTGAAAAATCAGTTGAAGTGGAATGCTGAGCTCAGGTGCACATTCTATCAGAACCCATGGTGAAACTCAATCTGGACTCTGCTTTGTTCTTTCTTAGCTTCTTGAGCATTTTTTCCACTTTGTCTCTAGATACCTCTATGTGCTCTATGTTGTTCTCTGGAATTCTCATTGTGTCTGGTTCCCTGAAGATTTTGTTTTGTGCACACACACTTTGGAACTTTTTGTTTAATGTTTCACACATTTCCGTGTCATTTTTCATGAACCTGTTTCCCATTTTCAACCTCTGAATATTCCTGAATATTATCCTTTACCTGCAATTTGTTGTTTATGAATTTATAGAATAGGCCTGGTTCTGTTTTACATTTGTCTGCAATCCCTTTTTAAAAATTTCTTTCTGCCTCTCTTCTCACTGCCTTGTAGTTGTTTCTCGCATCTTTGTATCGCTGGTATGTTTGGGGACTTGGCCTCTTCCTATATAGATTCCATTTTTGTGTCTTGTGGTCTCTGGCCCTCTCGCAATTTCTGTTGAACCAATCCCGTTTCCTAGTTCTGCATCTCTGCTTTGGTATAAATTTTGTTGTGCCTTTATCATATATTTCACAAAACTTGACATGCATCTCATTTACTTTATGTCCTAACAGCAAGTCTTTCCTGTTAAATTCCTTAAAAAATGTGAGTTCCCCATAATGACCTCTCCTGAAATAAGGTTTTTCAACCGCTTCAACCTCATTTTCTTCCATATTATAACCAATGCATACTTTATTCCCAAAAAGACATGGTCACTTTTACCCAAGGAAGGAAGGTACCGAATGTCAAACATCTCTTCCTCTTTCCTGATAAATATCAAATCCAGCATGGAGGGAACATCCCCTTCCCTCATCCTCATAGCTTGTTTAACATGTTGAAACATGAATGTTTCCAGGATGAAGTTTACAAATCTACAAGTCCAAAAATCCTCTGTTCTAACTTCATATGCCTCCCAGTCTATGGATTTCAAGTTTAAGTCGTCGACTACCAACACTATCAGCTCTTGCTATAATCTCTCTCATCTTTGTTACAAGACCCTCACATTTATTATCCAGCTCCTCCTTTGACCATGTGTTGTATTGCGGTGGACTATATGCATTTATGATCGTTAGTTTATCATCCCGATTGCAGATCTCTAGTGCTAGTATATCAACTTCTCGTGGACTGGCAATCATTATTTCGTTTACCTTTAGGTGTTCTTTCACCAGCACAGCAATGCCACCGCCTTTCCTAATTTTTGTCCCATCTCCAAACTGAGTAGCCCCTTGGGAATATGACCTCATTTAAAATATCATCTTCAAGTTTTGTCTCCAAGTGCAACTGTCTGGTGTCTGCAGCTGTATTACATCACTTAACTCAAGTATCTTTGATCTCACTCCAGCTACGTTGGTGTATGCAATTTTCAGGAACATGTTCCCCATCTCTTATTCTTCACTACCCCTTTCTCTAGTGATTTTGTTGGTTTGCCTTTTTGTACCATTACTGCTCTGCCTACCCCTATCATTTTATAGAAAATAGAATTTATTTTCTTTTTCATTCCTACTCTCATTTAGACGTTTTGCCTCAACGAGGTTCAATTTCAGCTTCTTTGTCTTCTTTTGAAGGATCTCATCTTAACGATCATACTTTCCCTCATCGCTTTGTAGTTTTCTAGCATTCCTTAGTACTTCTTCCATCTGTTTGGCACCGTTTAGGGTGATCCACAAAAGTCGATCTTTCCCTTTTACATACTTGTCAATTCTCCTGTAGTCGCAGACATTCTTTATTGTTATAAGACCTACTAACCTAACAATTTTATCTACTACTTCAACTTCTTCTACAGCTCTTTCTGACCTTGATGTTATCTCCTTTTCTTTGCAACCAAAAATTATCTGGGACTTACTTCGATCAAACTGTGTTTTGCACCAATTTCGGGTTTGATGCCAGTTCCTTTATCAATTCCATCCTAATATTTGTTTTATCCTGGTTGCTGCAGAGTTTGGCTTCCTTTACCGCTTCTTCTATTTTTCCTTCTCCTTGGCCACTTGTGCATAGGTGAGTTGCATATCCTTCTTGCACTGTTCAATTCCCTGTGTAACTTTCTCTATCTGTTCTGACAAAAGCCGTTTCTCCTGTTTAATTTCCTTAACCTACAGTGGTCATTTATGTTTAAATTTGCTTTAACGTCTTCCAAAGCTATTTTTAAAAGTTTATTTTCCTCTTCCATGGTGTTGCAATTTGTTTCCAATTGAATCTTGTCCTTGCACAAGTCTTTCACTAACCCTTCAAGACCAAAAACTTTGCTACTCAAGTGATGATTACTTTCTTTGAATTTGCTGATTATTTCTACATGATAGTTCACTATAATATCTAATGTTGCCAATTTGTTTTGTTGACTGCTTATATCAATGCTTTCTTCATTAAAACCCCCCAAATCTAGTTCTGTTTTGTTTTCCTTCTTGCCGGCGGCCATCTTGAATGTCGTCGTCTGCACTGTGAACACTTGAGCAACTTTTTTTCGCATCCAATTTTTTACTTCACTTGGCGCATTTTGTGTTATTTCGCCAATTTTTCCAAAGCACTACACCTTTATGCTCCTTGGGACACCACTCACTATCATCAACCTGTACTACAATACTTAGGAATTGTGAAATATCCTGGCGCTCCTCTGATGCAGGTGTTGACACAAGGGGTGTCACCTTTTGAATGGTGGTTGGTGTGGGAGTGGCGAATTGTTAGGATGGTGGTGGTAATATGAGGGGTAGGGCAGAGTAGGGGTATGAGGGGTGTGGATGAGGTATATGGGTGTGGCAGTGGGGATTTATACACATACTTTATACACGAGTGTAATTACCTAAGTGTAGTTACAGGATGAGAGCTACGCTCGTGGTGTCCCGTCTTCAAAGCACTCTTTGTCACATGACACTTTGAACCAACTGACGGTTTTGGCCTCCACCACCACCACCGTGTCTCGCTTAACTGTTCTAACAGTGCAATGGAGTCACATTAACGTGGTGTTTCAATGAGAAAATCAGTAGGGAAAACACTATTTTCTCATTTATACATCATGTTAACGTAACTTCACTGTGCATTGGAAGAGAGGTGTTGGAGGACCACAGCCAGGAGGGAATATACGAAACCCCTGATTGGGGCTTCAGAGGAAGCCTCAGGACCCCTACAGGATTCAGCTGAATCTCAGTTTGCATTGTTGTATTCAGTCGCGAGTGAAAAAAAATTATATATATATATATATAAATATATATATATATATATATATATATATATATATATCTAATATAAAAAAAAAAATATATATATATATATATATATATATTTTTTTTTTTTTTNCACAACAACAGGAGATGCCCGCCAAGACCATGCCAACGTAAAGAGGTCCACCTCTGGCAAGATAAAGAAAGAAAAACGGCGATGAACATCCACTCCGTGGGAGAGAAACGAGGGCAACTGGCCTGCTGGCCGGACATAATACACTCCGTGAATATGAATTGTGCAGAGAGCTAAACCCCAGAACTCATCAGGAGAGCCACCTGAAGCGACCAGCTTCAAAGGGACACAGCCTGAAGAAACCCCAACCCCCGGTTGAGACAAGGAACCACAGGGAAGCAGACTGAATGGAGTTGGATCGCCTAGCCCTGAGGAACCGAATCCTACCAGCAGCAACCCACACAGGAGGGCCGGCAGCAACCCACCCAGAGAATCTTCAAATCCGAAATAGGCCAGCAACGGGCAGAAGCCAGCTACGGAAACTGAGCAACACAGTCCTCGGGAACAACAGAGGACAAAATGGAGAAGACGACGGAAGAGCCAGGGCACAAGCCAAGTCAAAGACAGATCGAGCACAGCCTGTCTATACGTGAGACGAGAGGTGAAAACATAGAAACCGCCTCCTAGAGGATCGGTGCAAACAGCAGCAGTAAGGCAGAAGACGCAGAAGCAGCAAAGACCAAGACCTCAGCTGAGGGTCTCCACCCTGCATTCCCACAAAAGGAGCGCAGGGTGGGAAAAGGCCAAAGGCTCTGGGAAACGAACTTGGGAGCCGCACCCAACACACTCAAAGGTAAGAGGATATAAAAATCCCCACTCCTGCAGAAGAAACCCTGAGCAGAGGGCACAAGAGCCCAAGCGGGGTCAAAGGAACCCAAAATCTCCAAGCAGACTCCCACATAGCCCTCCATCCATGCCCACTGCCCCATAATTAAAGGCAGAATCCAAGGGAAAGGGATTGGCTGATTAACTTGGGAGCCTCGGCAGAAAAGCGGGGTTCAACCATCTCCGAGCCCACATCAGAAGAGGCTGGCAGACTTTCATTGTCACAACAGGCAAAAACGCCAAAATGAAAACAAGAAAACCCCCGAAATCTCATAAAGCAAACAAACTAGCAGCCAGAGAGAACATCGGCTGTCACGTGATAGTAATGCGGGCTGTGCTACTTGCAGTGCGCCCCACCAGCAAACACATCCCTAACGGGGCAAGGCGGAAGCCCAAAGGTGAGGAGACTACAGCATTTGTTCCCAAATGCCACAGGGAAGATAACCCTGAGATGCAAGGGCAGTACTTACAGGGCACCTAGGGAATGGGGGCCCCTAGGTGCATGCTGTCAAGTACCCTAAATTCCTGACAATAGTGCACATTCGTTCATAACACTGCCACAAGGGTGAAACATCAAAGAAAACAGGAACACAGAGCCAGAGCGGCAATGACCACTCAGCACGACTATATCAGTAAAAAAAACTGGAAGGTGGCAGCTCCTCCTCCCCCTAGCTAACGAGCTTTGGGGGGGGGGGGTTAGTTGGACAAAGTTTTGCTCATTTCTTTGCTTTCTGGGGGAATTCTTTTGTGCTTGTGAGGATGTAGGTTGCACTTTTCAACCAGGCAGGGGTGTTTGATTGCCTACCTTTCTGGGTCCTTTCCGCGTCCACGGCAAGTGACATACTTTAAGTGTAAAGTGTTCAGGGTCATTGCTCCCTTCACCTCTCTGAGGGGGGCTAGGTTCTGGCTCATGGTCCCGGTAGGCAACAAAGGAGTAACAGTAAGATGCTTGGACCTGGTTGAACCTGGTTGATGGGGTTCTGGGAGTTCTTCTACTCCCCAAGCCCGGCCCGAGGCCAGGCTTGACTTGTGAGAGTTTGGTCCACTAGGCTGTTGCTTGGAGCGGCCCGCAGGCCCACATACCCACCACAGCCCGGCTGGTCCGGAACTCCTTGGAGGAATAAATCTAGTTTCCTCTTGAAGATGTCCACGGTTGTTCCGGCAATATTTCTTATGCTTGCTGGAGGACGTTGAACAACCGCGGACCTCTGATGTTTATACAGTGTTCTCTGATTGTGCCTATGGCACCCCTGCTCTTCACTGGCTCTATTCTGCATTTTCTTCCATATCGTTCACTCCAGTACGTTGTTATTTTACTGTGTAGATTTGGGACCTGGCCCTCCAGTATCTTCCAGGTGTATATTATTTGATATCTCTCTCGTCTTCTTTCTAGTGAGTACATTTGGAGAGCTTTGAGACGATCCCAATAATTTAGGTGCTTTATCGCGTCTATGCGTGCCGTATATGTTCTCTGTATTCCCTCTATTTCAGCAATCTCTCCTGCTCTAAAGGGGGAAGTGAGTACTGAACAGTACTCAAGACGGGACAGCACAAGTGACTTGAAGAGTACAAGCATTGTGATGGGATCCCTGGATTTGAAAGTTCTCGTAATCCATCCTATCATTTTCTGGCTGTCGCAATATTTGCTTGGTTATGCTCCCTAAACGTTAGGTCGTCAGACATCATTATTCCCAAATCCTTTACATGTTGTTTTCCTACTATGGGCACATTTGATTGTGTTTTGTACCCTGTATTATGTTTAAGGTCCTCATTTTTACCGTACCTGAGTACCTGGAATTGTCACTGTTAAACATCATATTATTTTCTGATGCCCAGTCGAAAACTTTATTAATATCAGCTTGAAGTTTTTCAATGTCTTCAGCCGAGGTAATTTTCTTACTGATTTTTGTGTCGTCTGCAAAGGATGATACGAAGCTGTGACTTGTATTTTTGTCTATATCTGATATGAGAATAAGGAAAAGCAGCGGTGCAAGGACTGTACCCTGAGGTACAGTCCTCAGGGTCCTCAAAGCTTCAGGGAGCCTTTGCGGCTCACCCAGAAATCCTGATTGGGCACCAGTTCGGGTGTCCAGAACCTCCCAGTGAATTCAATAGAGTTTCGAGTTGGTTGTCTTTGTTCTATCATGGCTGAGTGGGTTAACCCTCAAACCGCTAGGGGCCCAAATGGAATTCACACCCACAGGCGCAACAAAAAAAAAAATCAAAAAATTCTTTCGTCTTATAGAATTGTTTATTTTTGTTCCCTGATCACGGAAAAATAACAAAAAAATCGTAGGTAGCATATTTTAGCCGCAGTAGGGTAGGGAAGTGTGGCAAAAAAGGGGCGTTGGCAGAGCCTTCGCCAGACGAGGTCTACTCCGCCCGAGCTGTCAGACGGCAGTTGCCACAAATATATTATTTCCTAATTATTTCAATGTCTCTGATTGATTTTTTCTTAGTTTTTTTGCAGTAATATTATTCCATACAGTGAATTGTGGTATATTTATATTATAAAATGTGTGAACCATCGCTGTACTCAAAATTATGGTGTGCATATAAGTGATTCAATTATTATGTTCATAAAACAATAAACAAATAGTTTTGCTGTTGTTACACTATATACACAGGTTATATATAAGTATCTGCATGTTTTGTTCACCATAACAAACTACTAAGTTGGTCTTGTGAGTCAAAAAGCAACGAGGAGTGGCCGCCACACACCAGCGAGCCACTCACTGCCACGCCCTCCCTCAACACCACCTCACTCACCCTCATTTACCTCCCACAATACTGTTTTTGCATTTATTCACTATACACAGACGTTATATATACGTATTTACATGTTTTGTTCACCATAACTGTACATCTAAGCTTGTATGGTGAGTAAACGCACAAAGACGTAGCTACTCCACAGTCAGCTGATCGGCGGCCACCCTCAAGGCCACACGCACTAATATTTCTCCTCCAACAATATTGGTTGTGGTGTTATTATGCTATATACACACATTATATATAAGTATCTACCTGTTTTATTCACCATACTTGTACAAATAAGCTGGTATGGTGCCCAAAGACCCTTTGTGGTCACCAGTAAACAACACGATAATTCCTGCAGACGACGCTCCTCTCACCAAAATGGCGGCTCCCAACCTACTCCTCTCGCTGTTATCTCACACTATACACACGTTATATGTAAGTATCTACATTTGTGTTCACCATAGCGAACCACTAAGCTGGTATGGTGAGTGCAGTCAATAAATGGTGGCCACACACAGTCAGAAGACAACGCCACAATCCTCCCTCCACAGCCGTACTCCTCCCTCCATCGAGCACAGCGCTAAATATCTCCACAATCAAGCTGTTATCAGAATCCTGGTCAGTTTTATCAAATCAGGGGGCTTCAGTAATACTATCACTGCTAAATAATAGCAGTATCACTTATATTTTGGCATTTGTAGGCGATGCTGTGGTCACAAGCTGAACAGCGGTGCTGTGAGCTCGTGCTGCGTGCGCCAGCCTTGGTGGCTGGCGCAATACTGACGTTCTCACTCTCAAGAATGTTGGGCTGGATTTTTTTTCTAGGTGGGATCTGGCAACTATCAGTCGTGGCTGTACTATAGCTGCCCCTATCCCAGGCGGGGTGTTTAAATTATAGCGCTAGACACGAAATCATATATAAATGATGTGCGCGATTTCGGTTTTGTCATTGATATCATTTATATATGATATGCGCGGTTTAAGGGTTAAGGCAGGTGTCTGGGAATCACCAGAATGCTGGTTCAAGTCGGTTCATTGCCCCAAATTATTTCCTCATTGATATATCTTGTCATTGTGATTTCCTTGTGATGGTCTCCAGTTATCTTTAGTAGTTATTACATCCTTATTTATCTTTTGTGGTTATTTTACACTTTCTGTTCTGTGTCTGATCCCATAAAGGATTATAATATTTCAGTTTGCATACCTGGAACCAAATTCTCCATTTTCCAGGTGTAGATTGGTAATATATCTTCTCGTCTGCTCTCCAGGCAATATACTTCAAAGTATTTAAGTGTTTCCAATAGTTTAGGTGATTTTAACTACTCGGCAAATAAATAATATGGAAGTGAAGGTCCTTTGCACATTATTTATTGAGAAGCTTGACCAGCCATAACTGTGACTATTATTTTGGTGACAGGAAGTTACCCAAATGTAGTTTCCAGGATGATACTCGCACTCTTGCTCTCCCATATTCCTTATAATCTTCATCACATGACAATTTGAAGCTTTCACCTGTTTTGCATCCACTACCTTTATTTCATCTGTCTACTGCTATGTTAACAAGAAAAAAGTTTTGTAAAACTTTTTTGTACCTTTGTTTTCTTAACTTGAATCTAAGTCACTTGGTCTCAAAGTTGCCGTTTTAAAAAATCCCTCCTTATAAAACTTGGACAATTCTTGTCACAATTTTGTGTGTGTTAATCATATTGTTTCATTATCGTCTATTTACTACCTTCACATACAAGGGCAGCAGTGGCTGTTAAAGGTTCATAAGGTACTAACGGCACGGGATCCCGCTAGTACACTCGGTTTGTTCTCCACGCACAGTCAAGAATTCCGGGTTCAAATCCCGGCGGTTACAGAAATGGTTGGGCACATTTCCTTTCACCTAATGCCTCTGTTCACCTAGCAGTAAGTCGCCTAGCATCCTGGACAGGGTCTGTAATTCGACCTTGGGGTGAGGGGGAACTTGATATAAGCCTGAAGTGTATGAATATACTCTGGCTGCCTGTCCCTCGACACAGTGAATTATTATTATTGTATGTTTACCATATTTTATTACTTGCCAACTTGTTATGGTGTATAATAATAGAGAGAAGGTGAGAGGAGCTTCAGTAGGTCTTTAAAGATTAATATACTGTATAGTTATTTTATTTTCATTTCATGTATTGTTTTTTCATTTGTCTTTATTTAGCATAACATTTGTGCATTTTGCAGCTGGTGTCTGTGTGTAAACCAACCCGAGAGTGTTGCATCTGGAACGTGAAGGATGGGACAAAATTTACACAGGTAGCACTACAGACAAATGGGGTGAAATATAAATGTTTTCGGGCCAGGTGAGAATTTTTGAATGCTAGCATTGTGTTCACTGTTTGAAAAGTGTGTATATGTGCACTTGTTTATTTTTTGTTTAGAAAATGTTTAGAAAAGTTTGCTACAGTTACTCAAAATTGACAAAAGGTAGTAATAATAATTCTCCACTGTACTCTGTAATAATTTGTTTACTTGTAATTTTGTAATTGATGTAATTTACATTTTAGTCTATGAAGTACTGAGTGATGTAAAATGCAAAATGCTCCCCATTTACACTGTAAAATTTAATGACGGTAAAGTTGCAGTTGGAAAATGTTAATGAACCTAAGAGTATTGACTGAAGGTCATATGATATTGATGCGGCAGTGATGTAGGGAGTCGTGCATTTGAGAAACTAGTGCAGTCTATACGTAAAGTGGTGTGGACATTCTTTGTGGATGTTACGGTGCGCACTTTGTCACACTGTGTCTACCCTGACATCACTTGACACATTTACCACCTAATTTGAATATTGTGTCAAAAATGAGAGCACAAAGCAATACAATATATGAACATAGACACTTAGGGGATTTTAAACAGAGTTATGAAAAGCCAGCATTAATGAAGGCAAGAAATATGAGGACAGGGATGGGACGTGATGGGGTGGGAGGAGGACATGAGATAAATGAGACGAGAGGAAGGGAAGGATAGGGTGAGGTGGGAGGAAGGGAATGATATAAATAAATAATAAATAATAAATAAATATGTTTATTCAGGAAAGGTACATACATAGAGAGATTTTACATAAGTTGATCGATTTATAGATAGAGCTAGTACATACAATGCCTAAAGCCACTATTACGCAATGCGTTTCGGGCAAGAAAACATTAATATCTAAAACTTAATGCTAATTGAACAAAAAGAATAAAATGTTTTGAGAACAGATACAAATAAAGGTACAAAAAAAGGGGGGGGAACATGACTGAAAAGCAGCACAAATACAATATGTAGACAAACAGCGTTGAATAAGAAAAAAAAAATAAGACATGGGTTGACAATAGAGGGGTAAGGTAGGTTACAGGGAGTTTAACAGGTAGTGTTTAGTTTTAATCTTAAACTGGTTGAGAGAGGTACAGTCTTTAACATGGTTGGGAAGGTCATTCCACATTCTGGGTCCCTTGATTTGTAGAGCATTTCTAGTTTGGTTAAGTCGTACTCTTGGAATATCAAAACTGTATTTATTTCTGGTGTGGTGCTCATGGGTTCTGTTACAGCTTTCAATGAAGCTTTTGAGGTCAGGATTGGCATTACAGTTCAGCGTTTTATATATGTATAATACACATGAGAGAATGTGCAGTGACTTAATATCTAACATATTGAGAGATTTGAGTAGGGGTACCGAGTGATGTCTGGGGCCAGAGTTGGATATTGTCCTAATAGCAGCTTTGTGTTGAGTAATTAGAGGACGTAAATGATTTTGGGTAGTAGAACCCCAAGCACAAATACCATAGTTGAGATATGGATAGATGAGGGAGTAATAGAGAGTCACCAGGGCAGGGCGGGGTACATAATATCTGATCTTAGAAAGAATGCCAACAGTTTTTGAAACTTTTTTTGATATATTTAGAATGTGTCCCTGGAAATTAAGCTTGTGATCAATGAGAACGCCAAGGAATTTGCCATCTAATTTGTTACAAATTTGGGTATTGTTAATCTTGAGATTTATTTGGTTAGAGGATTTATTGCCAAACAGAATATAGAAAGTTTTGTCAATGTTAAGGGTGAGTTTGTTGGCAGTTAGCCAAAGATGGACTTTATTAAGCTCGGTATTTACTGTGGCATTTAGAGCAAGGGGGTCAGGACTGGAGTAAATGAAGGTTGTGTCGTCAGCAAATAGAATTGGTCTAAGGTGTTGGGAGGCATTTGGAAGGTCATTAATGTAGATGAGAAAGAGGAGAGGGCCAAGTATACTGCCCTGAGGAACACCAATGTTGATGGGTAGGGTAGGAGAAATTGAATTGTTCACAGAAACATACTGGAGTCTATCAGTAAGGTAAGATTTGAGGTATTGCAGGGAGAGTCCTCTGACTCCATAATGATGTAATTTAAGAAGAAGGTTTTGGTGGTTCACAGTGTCAAAAGCCTTACGCAGGTCCACAAATAACCCAACAGGGAACTCATTTTTATCAAGAGCTGCATGAATTAAGTTAATCATACTAATCAGTGCATCGTTAGTGCTTTTTTTAGGTCTGAAGCCATATTGGCAAGAGCTAAGTATATTGTGCTTGGCTAGATAAGAGTAGAGCTGCTTGTAGATTAGTTTTTCAAAAATTTTGATAAGTTAGGCAGGATTGAAATAGGTCTGTAGTTGTTAACATCTGTGGGATCACCACATTTGTGGACAGGGGTTACTCTCGCTTTTTTTAGAATATCTGGAAAGGTTTGGAGTTCAAGTGACTTGTTGAAGAGCAATGCAATTGCAGGGGCTAAGGATCTGGAGGCTTTTTTGTAAATTAATGTCGGAATCTCCTCAAGGGCACTAGACTTGGTTTTAAGGGAAAGGATTATCTCATTGACATCAGTGGAATTAGTAGGCTTTAGGTACAGAGACTGTGGATAGTTACCTGTAAGGTAGTCCTTAACCTCAGTACTGGAAGAAGGAATATCATTTGCAAGGGATGACCCAATGGAAGAGAAGAACCTATTGAACTCAATAGCAGAATCAGATGCTGAAAGCTGACCATCGTTATTTGACAGGAGTGTTGGTTTGTTATTTAAAATCTTCTTTGATCCCAAGATTTGTGAAATTGTGCTCCAAGTTTTTTTAATGTTGCTCTTTATTTGGGTAAATTTATCTTCGTAGTATTTAGTTTTGGCTCGTCTAATTATCTTAGATAGCAGTAAAGAGTAATTCTTTGAGAATTCTTTAGAGACGGTTCCTAGCCTATACTTCTTCTCAAGGTCATGTTTTTTATTAATGGATTTAAGTATTCCCTTTGTAAGCCAGGGATTGTTAAGCCTTTTGGTAGTGACTTGTTTTGTAAGCATAGGACAGTGGGTGTTATAAAGGCTTAGAGTTTTTTGAAGAAAAGATTGTACTGCTAGGTTGATGTCCCATATGTTACCTAACTCTGATTCCCAGTTGACATTATCAGCAGCAGTTATAAAATTGCCTATAGCAGATTCATTGTGCAGCCTAAAACTTATCTCCCTTGACTCTAGAGGTGGTTTGTTAATGGTAGTTAAGAGAAATGTGGGGTAATGGTCTGTAGTACTGTCGGTGATTATACCTGAAGTAAGCGGAGAGGTTATGTTGGTCCAGATGTGATCTAGAGTCGTGGCAGTACTATCAGTGATTCTGGTAGGTCTAGTGATTAAGGGTATGAGGAAGCAGGAATTCATACAGTTGAGGAAGCTAACAGTAGTAGGGTGCTCAGGCTCGCAGAGGTCAATATTAAAGTCCCCTGCGATAATTAGATGGTTTTTGTTAAGTCTGTTATCGAGTATTAGATTTCTAAGGTTTGAATTGAATTCGGGCACATCAGTGTTAGGAATCCTATAGACTGCTCCCACAGACAGGATAGACTCGGTACCCTTTACTCTGAAACTGGCGAAGATATACTCCCCACAGCAGTCTCTAGTTCTAATTACTTTTAAGCATGTTAGTTCATGATGGTAGTAAAGAGCAGTACCACCACCTCTCTGAGTTTGACGACAGTTGTGAATTGCCAAGTAGTTAGGCATGTTAAAGAGTTGAGTAGTATCCTCTTTCAACCATGTTTCAGTAAGTACAATAAAAGTGAATTTGTTGTCAATAGTTTCAATTAAGGCACTAACATCATCGAAGTGTTTACCTAGGGATCTAACATTTAAGTTGATTACAGAGATATTGTGATTATGTGATAATACATTGTTTACATCATTTGCTGTAAAATATCTGCAGTTCAGATCATTAAAGTGATGATTGTCATAGATAGTGGATAAGAGGTTTAGTTCTGGGTCTATACTTGTCTGCATAAAAAGGCTGGTTATTAACCAGAAATAGTATGAACTTATTTAAGAGAACAAAATGTGATCAATAATTACTTTTCAATAGAAAAGTTAATTATAGCAAAACACAACAATACAATAATATAACAATACAATAAAAGCTTACAAAGTACTAAGTCTACTAAAATTAAAGAATAATTATAGCAAAACACAACAATAAATGCAAATAAACAAAAGAAAATAAACAAATAGAAGTAGGAGAAGGACACTAGATAGCCATGGAGGAAACACAAGTTTGGTGGAGAGAACAAAAAATCGGTAGAGACAGTCAAGATGATTATATAAAAAAAAATTTGTCAAATGATAAATGTAAAGTAAAATAATCTTAAAGATAATAAGTTTTAATTAGCTTAGTTATTAATATAGAATTAGTATGAACTTAATTAAGAGAACAAAGTGAGATCAATAATTACTTTACAATAGAGGACATAAATCAATACAATTAAATTTAAATTTTAAAAATAGGGTAAGATTAGATTTAAGAGCAAAATTTTACAATGATAATGAGGTAGATGCTTGGATAAGTGCATGGAGACTTGACGGATTATTTAGAAGATCATATGAATGAGAGAACATTTGGTAAATGGTAATGCAGAGACAGCACCTTGGACAAAGTTAGATTAAGTTAGGTTAGGCTCAGGCACTGAATGAGTTATTTTAAGTACTGGCATTGGTCGGGTTCAGGTTTTCCGATATACCACAATCACTAAAGAAGGCCAGTAGTTGTTGGTCACACTTTATTTCATATCTTTTCCCTGCACTTTCCTTCTTAGCAATGATCGTTCCATTCCTAGTGTAACACTGCTTGATAAGACCAGGGTTCCGTTTGCGAAATTGACGCAGCCTGAAGAGGAGGGATCCACGCTGCTTTGTAAGACACTCATTTATATAGAGGTTGGTTTTTTGCTTAGCAGCTGATTGTATAAGGTCAGACTTAACAGAGGGATCTGCAAGTTTGATGAGCAATCTCCTATTGCTACGGGGACTGTTTTTATCTATCCTGATAGCTGATTTGATAGCAACATTTACTTTGATCTTTGAATTAATTAGGGTGTGGGCTATGTTACAACAATTCTCACCTTGTTGTTCCTCAGGTAGATCAGTAGAGCTAATTATCAGGGAGTCATGAAGTTGTTGTTGCTCTAGGTCATCTTCGGAAGCCGCCTGGTGAATGTGAAGGAGATTGATCTGTTTTTCCAGCTTTTGAAGGAGGTCACTTTGAGCTGAGAGGGTTTCCTCTGCCTGAACCTTCCGTATTTGATCCATTGCATCATTTGCAACAGTTTGTAGGTTGAGAATTTCTTGGTTGTTGTTCGTCGATGATTCAAGGAGGCGATCTATGGTATGTTGTTGTTGGGTGACTGTGGCTTGGAGGGCCGAAATAGCTTCAGATTGCCTTAGTACAAGGTTGTGAAGTTTCTGTAGCCATGGGTTACTTCTGAGAGGTTTAAAGTTTGGACAGGGAACCATAGATTGGATGAATTCTAAAGCTAGAGATTCAAGTTGAGTTGAAGGGGGTGAGTGAGGAGGGGGAGCGGATGCTGTGTTTACCAACAACGGCGAGGATTGCAGCGTTGCCAGTGTTCCATTCAGATCTCTAGGAGTTAAGGATGGAGAGCGAGAGGCACCCCTGCCTTGCTTGTTGCTATGTTTGGGCATATTTTCGGCGATAGATTCTTGGTAGTGTTCCTAGAGATAGATACTTGGAGAATTATAGTGGGGATAGGCGTATGGTGAGCGCTTGGCAACAGGGTCGTGGATAGGCAGGCGAAAATTGGGTAATTTTGGTTGATTTCTGTTGAAGTTCACTGTGAGTTATGGCATATTAAGTCTCCATGCACTTACTCATGCTGGGCAGCAGTTAGGCCATGCAGCGTTGAGTGGAGACGAAAATAACACGAATTTTCTGCAGAGGTGCCAGTGCCGGTCCACCCGCCAGCGCTTCCCGCTCTCGGAGGAATGATGGGATGAGATGAGAGAAGGGAAGGATAGGGTGAGGTGGGAGGAAGGGAATGATGAGATGAGAGGAAGGGAAGGCTGGGAAGAAAGGATGGATGAAAGGAATTGGGAGGAAAGAAGCATTTGATGAAATGGGATGAAATGGGAGGAAGGGAAGGATGGGATAAAAGTAGAGATTTTCAGTTGTTTATAATTCCATTTAATTGTTTTAATAACTAAACATTTTTGCCATTCTAATTGAAGATATTTGTTAATTAGATACGGGAATGTGGAGAGCAACCCCAACAAAACTCGCCTCTTCACAATCAGTAACCCTGTTGTTGGGACTAAAAATCCTGCAATTGTTGCCAAATGGTGCGGTCGAACTTATACCCAAGAACGGACGCAGAATCTGACGGGCTCGTTGAGTAGTCTATCCCTCAGTGATGATGGTCGTTTCCTTGCAACTGGGACGATGAGTGGGACAATTTACATCTTGATTGCCTTTAGTTTACAGGTATGCAATTCTCTGATCATAATCAATATTTTGTAATGCTGTGACAATGGTAACATTTAATTGTTTAAGCTAAATTCTTTCTATTTTACTTTCACCTTTCTGTTTTATATGGGCTTATAACCCTTATTATTTTATTCCATTAATTATAGGCTGTGTCTCTCACTGTAACTAGCCAAGTCTAGTTACGGGAGGAGAGCGATGCTCGTGATATCCCGTCTTCCCACTACTGTACTCTTTGCCATACAACACTTTGAAACTACTGACGGTTTTGGCCCCCACTATTTTCTCAACTTGTTCCAACCGTCTACCACTCTGTTTGCAAAAGAAAAACTTTCTAATATTTTTTTTGGCACCTTTGTTTCCTTAGCATAAATCTATGACTTCTTGTTCTTGAAGTTGCTGGTTTCAGGAATTCCTATGTCAATTTGGTCAATTCCCATTATTATTTTGTAAGTGGTGATCATATCACCTCCTTTTCTTCTGTCTTCTGACTTTGGCATTTTTAACGTCTCTAGCCTCTCCTCATAATTTTTGCTTTTCAGTTCCGGAAGCCATTTTGGAGCATGCCTTTGCACCTTTCCCAGTTTATTGATGTGCTTCTTGACATTTGGGCACCAATACAACTGCTGCATATTTTAATATTGGTCTTACAAAAGTCATGAACAGTTTCTTTAGTATTTCACCATCCATGTAATTAAAAGCATTTCTGAAGTTGGAAAGCAACGCATGCGCTCCTCTCGCAATGTTCTTTGTGTTCCTCTGATGATATTCTTCTATCCAGAACTACCTCTAGATCTCTCTCTTTGTTAGAGTTCTTTAATTCCTTTCCACATAAATTATAAGTTGTTTGTGGTCTATTTTCACCTATAACATTCCATAACATGGCATTTATTGACATTGAATTCCATTTGCCTCGTGGTGCTCTAAGCACTTAATTTATCTAGGTCAATTTGAAGGGCATTACAATCGTCAGCATCTCTTATCTTCCCCAGTAGCTTAGCATCATCAGCAAACATGTTCATATAATTCTGTATTCCTTCTGGTAGGTCATTTATGTAGACGATGAACATTACTGGTGCAAGAACAGAACCCTGTGGTACTCTGCTAGTAACATCTGTTATCTGTCTGTCAGTTAGAAAGTTTTTCATCCATGTCAGCAGGTTCCCTGTCACCCCTCCAGCATGTTCCAGTTTCCAGAACAACCTCTTCTGTGGGACTCTGTCAACAGCCTTTTTCAGGTCCAGAGAGACACAGTCAACCCAACAACCTCTTTCCTGTAAAATCTGTGTGGCTCTATCATAGAAACGAAGTAGATTTGTTACACAGGCGCTTTCAGATCGAGAACCATACTGTTTGTTGTTATATAACTTCTCTCTAGGTATTCTACCCATTTGGTTTTAATTATTTTTTCTAATATTTCGACTACCATGCTTGTCAGGGATACAGGTCTATAATTAAGGGGGATCTTCCCTGCTGCCACTTTTGTAGATTAGAACTATGTTAGCCTTTTTCTGTATATATGCCAAGACTCCTGTACCCAGAGATGACTGATAACTCGATTGAATTGGAATGATGAGCTCAGGTGCACATTCTCTCAAAACCCAAGGTGAAACTCCATGTGGGGCAACTGCTTCTTAGCTCCTTGAGCATTTTGTTTACTTCGTCTGTAGACACCACAATGTTTTCTGCTGTTCTCTGGAATTCTTATTGTCTGGTTCTCTGAAAAATTAATTTTGCTCAAACACACTTTGGAACAGTTTGTTTAGTCTTTCACACTGGCTAAACACAGATGCCGCAGAAATATAAGAAAATTCACCTTCGCAAATAGAGTGGTAGACGGTTGGAACAAGTTAAGTGAGAAGGTGGTGGAGGCCGAGACCGTCAGTAGTTTCAAAGCGTTACATGACAAAGAGTGCTGGGAAGACGGGACACCACGAGCGTAGCTCTCATCCTGTAACTACACTTAGGTAATTACACTTAGGTAATTACACATTTCATTGTTATTATTTGTGAATCCTATTTCCCACTTTCAGCCTCTGAATATTATCATTTATCTGAAATTTGCTTTTAACACTTTGACTAGCCTGGCGTGTGAGCCCGAAGGTCAGCCTGGGGTTTCCCGTGAGCGCGCACCCGCACTAAAATATGTGTACTCTTTTTCAGTTTTATCACCTCAATTTTCGTGTTACGTCGTTGGTTTTGGTATTGTTCACAGTAGAATTCTTTAAAGGAATATATTCATATAAGGGCAAAAAGCCCGGCACGCTACTCACAGCAAACCAGAAAATCCACCGAGCATTACCCGTAAGCAAGCACCTGTCCACTCGCCCAGAACACCTGCACTAAAATGTGTATACTGAATTATTTTCAGTTTTATCACCTCAATTTCCATGTTACGTCATTCATTTTAGTATCAATTTGTTCGCAATAGACTGCTCTAAAGGGATATATGCATATAAAGACAAACGGAAGAACATAATTACCAATACCATAAAGTACAATGTTATGTGAACAAAATGGCTTTTCATCATTATTTATACTCGTTGTTTGTTCCTGACATAATTTGTTTCACTATTTTATTTCTTGTCTTGCTTCCTTCCTTCATATATGTGTTTGTACCACAATATCATAATATGTTAAAATGAAAAACTGTCTGTACTTACCACCCAATGATGATTGTAGAGCATGAGTTGAGAATTAGGTTGAACCACTCCTGCTCCAGGAAAAAGGTTTCCTGAAGTTTCTCAACCCATGTTATATAGGTGGAGTGGATGGGGAGGGGGTAAGCATTCCTGCTTATCCACCCAGAATGTCCTCTTGCGGTGGTACAAGCTGTAGCACGGTGCAGCACACAGTGCCACACTATATGACTTGCACTCACCTGGTGTCCTTCCACTTACCAGATTTGTAGCAGACAAGACACTTCAGAACTTTCTCGATGCGAACTAGGGAATGGTTCAAGTTTCTGTTCATATGTTCGGATTTATCCACAATACGAGGTCTTCTCCTAGCAGCAGCACCACTAGGAGTTGTCTGAACCTCATCTTCAGAGTCATATGACGAGTCTTAATTTTGAGGTGAAGAAGGGAAGAGTGGCGGCCTCACACCTGATGGTCCGGGCGTTGCAACGTTGTCGCCAGTAGATCTTCTCTCACGTATATCACCAGCATGTATGATCATGTCATTTTGGAGAGGCCAATTCTTATACTCAAAGTTCAACAATGACCATATGATTACTTCGTGGAACTGGAGCAGTGAGAGTTTCTTTGTAGAGTTGTGTGTACTTTAGTACTTGTATAACACAAAAGCATTATGGATAGCCATTTGCAGAAAGTAGAATGTGATTTTCTTCGTTCTCTTGTGACATTTCCGTGTGAATGATATATTATTTTGACCATTTGGTCGAAGTGATCAACACCTTTTCATGTGGTTACTGTAGTCACGATTGCCTTTGGTTTGTTTAGAGCGACCTGTTGCAATGAGATGTTCCATCAGGTTTCCGTGGCTCGTTTCTTTCATTCCACTTGTGTGCATCTGCACTTGGCAAGTTGTGATGAGTGAAACAACTCGCTTGTCTTTCCATAGGATTATAAAAGTACTGGCACCTTCAACCCAGGGTTGAGCAGGTCTGGTTCCATGCTTGTTCTCCAGTTTACCCATTCTTCTTCGGAATATCATTGGGGTCAAGCAGTTGTCGCGTTGCTGGTTAGTTTAGGTTAT
>WNGS01164858.1:2701874-2734243 GCA_020271785.1 Procambarus virginalis | reverse complement strand
GTGTCCTTCCGTTGGAATACAGTTTTATCCACTGGCAGTTTGCCCTTTGCTTGTAGCTAGGGGTGGTTCTAGATAGAAAACTTCACACTGAGGACCACATAAAGAATTTGTGCAGGAGCCTATGCCACGCTTTCTAACTTCAGAATTGCTTTTAAATACATGGATGGCGATATACTAAAGAAATTGTTCACGACTTTTGTTAGGTCCAAAGCTAGTAATATGCAGCGTTGTGTGGTGCCCATATCTTAAGAAGCACATCAACAAACTGGAAAAGCTGCAGATCTTTCGGTGCAGCACGCTGCAATCTGAGAGTACCACAGGTGAATACACCTTGTTCAAGCAGCTTCTCACATATATAAATGGTAACCTTTGTTCTTCAGTGGTTCAATCGAGCCCATAAGCGTTTGAATTGTTGTCTTCCCAATTCCTGCATACACTTCAAAATCCTGTATGTAACCAGTATGCGATTCAGCCAGCATGTACAGCTTTACTCCATACTTATCAGGTTTATTTGGATTATGAACCTTGAAAGCCAGACTATGTCCCCTCTATGACATTGTGCCCTTCATCCAAACACACATTTTTCTGAGGAATGTATAATGTTTTACATTTATGTGTGAGATATTCCATGAATGTTTTAACTTTTATTAGTCTGTCTTAATTGTCTTTGGGAATGGCATTATTGTTACAAGTGTGAAAATACTTTAATAAAAATGTAATCGTTACATGTTGTTTCGCCGTCATGAATAATAAAAATGTAATCGTTACATGTCGTTTCGCTGTCATAAATGTATTGAATGAAGGTACTGTACATGCCACAATTTAGCTTTTTGCCAGTACATAGTCATTCCTGGCATCTTTACAATGCCCATCAACATTGTCAGTCCTAAATATGTGGCAAGCTCTGTTAGAAGCATTGGACATGCTTTGTGATGCATACAAGTTTGTTTCATATAGTACTTTATATTTCAGCCAATCTTGCCTAATAAATAAATGTAAAAATCCCAGAGGAGTGCTTGGTACAGGTACAGTCAAGTCTGGTGTTGCTGTAAAACTGTCTACAAATGGTGCAGTGTTGTCAGTAGACCAGGCTTCACCAGAACTGGTGCGTGGGGTACGAGTTTTAATAGCAGGGCCTGCACGGATGGTGGTATCAACATCAACAACACCACTCCCCTCACTTTCAATTTCATTCTCACCTGCTGTTTCAGTTTCAATCACCTCGCTATCTACATCACTGTCACTTTCGGCACTTTCAAGATCAGAAAATTTGTCAACTGAAGCCTGGAATTTTGTTGGTGAGTGTGTTTCACTTTTTTCTATTTTTGGTGAACACTACTTGGCTTTTCCCTCAGACGTGTTTCTTTCTTTGCTTTCATCATGGACTGGCTCTGTTCTTGATTACTATTTATCTTGGAGTAAATGTAGTGTGTTTATAAAGGCACTTAACAAATATAGCCTAGGAAAAATAACCAGAAAGGCCACACGTTTTTGCGTGAAGGGAAGCCGCAGCGGTCACGAGCGTGAACACACAATAACAATAGGCCTACCGCATGGGTGGCAGTGCTATGATGCCACATGGGCCATCACAGAAAATGGGAAGACATTGGTGCACTTTTTAAAACAAGTCCCATAATGATCAGATAAAAAAAAGTATTTTTAACAAATATTTTTAATTTGGGACGCAGTGCGTTCTCACCCAGACTGAGTACTGTATATTCACATACATTATGCGTTATCGGCTTGGCGAAGTGTTAATGAATTTATAGAATAGTCCTGGTTTGGTTTAACATTTGTCCACTATCCCTTTCTTGCAGTGCGCTAGATTGGTTGCCCACTTGAATGCCCCAGGGCTGCCCTGTTTTGGTTAGGTCAGACTTAGGGCATTGGTCGCTTCGACCTTGTTCTGTTCGTACCCCTGGGTCCTTTCCCTGCTGTTTTGGTCCTTTCCCTGCTGTTTTGGTCCTTTCCCTGCTGTTTTGGTCCTTTCCCTGCTGTTTTTGTCCTTTCCCTGCTGTTTTGGTCCTTTCCCTGCTGTTTTAGTCCTTTCCCTACTGCTCCTCTCCCCTCCCCCTGCTGCTAGCTCCCTGACCTCTGAGAGTTTTGGAATTGAGGCGGGGTTTAGTTGAGTATGAGAGTCTGACGGCTCCAGGGGCTGCCCCATTCGTTGCGGAACAGAGGCCTTTGAGCCTGCTCCTCCTGCCGAGGCTTCTGGGCCTTATCAACGAGTCCCCTTCTTGTTTCCTTTCCCTTGGACTCTTTCTTCTAGGGTGGAGGGCGGCTCTGCCCTGGGGCCTCTGTAAGGGGTTCCCGAGGCTGTGGGGGGAGCCCGCTAGCATTTCAGGGGCTATATGCTCTTGCTTGGGCCTTGTGCCTTCAGAGGGTTTCGTCCCTCCTTCCCATCTGTTTTGGTTTTCCCACATTTGCTGGTGTTTTGACTCCCTTGCATCAGCCGCATCTCCTTTTGTTTTGGTGGCCATTTTGCTTTTCCATGGGCACTTCCCTGCCTGGCTACCAGGGCGGCGCTGCGGTTTATTTGTTTACATGTGCCTGAGAGTGTGTGCGCTCTTGTTTTGGGGTGCCTTTCATCTCCGTCTGGAGTTTTTTATCCTCCCGTTGCCATATGTTTTGTTCTTTCTTTTGGGTCGTTCTACCCTGTCTGTTCCTCTGGGAACGTTTGAGTGTTGGTTTTTTTGCCCGGTCTTGTGTTTTGACTTTGACACTTTCATCTTGTACTCCACTGGCATTTGGGCATTTCCAGTAGGGACTCTGTAGCTTCTTTGGTGCTTCAGTTTTGCCTATGTGGTCTGTTCGCTGGTCAGGATTTGATTGAAAACCTTTCCCTCTTTTTTTTTTTAGTTGTCTAATTTCTGTTGACTCTGAAGCAGCACAGCACAGGCCCTGAGAGGTAGAACTTTTCCAGTGTGGTAAGCTGAAGGGCACTGCTGAGGTGTAGCCCAAAAGGGCATTTTATTACTCGTCACAATTTGTAATTTCTGAGTAAGTGAAATGATGCTCTTTGACAATGTGTTAGCCTAATACATAACAGCACTCGGGCTCTTCATTTTTTTTCTTGTAGTTACTTATTCATAACTGTATGTAATATGTAATGTAAACATATGTAACATATGTAAAAATAATTATCTAATATTTAATTTGGAAAGAGGATTTAGACAGTTTTTAGAACATCAAAGATTAACATTGCTATTTATAAATTGTAAGTTAAGGCAAGTATAGAAGTGTAGTAAGTAAAATGTATTGAAAAATGAAATATACAAAACTGTTGCTAACCTTGAGAATATTTTCAGCAACTACGTACAATAGAAGATGCTCACAGTATGTTCATTACGGGGTTAGAATGGCTCCCAACAGAAAACAAAGAATCACAGATGGTGCGAGGATTCTCTGATGCCTCTGTTCTCTCTATTTCTTGTGACAACTCCCTTAAAATATATCACATTCCTAGGCAAGGTAAGGCTGTACAGTACAATTTCTTTATAGTTTGTCAAACTAGTGACTAGAATAAACATTTGCTGCTGTGGGAAAACCCCCATTAAGTATAATTAAAACAGAATTCCATATTTCATTTTCAATTAAAGTTTGTGGAAAATTGTGAAAATGTTTGTAATATCCAAAAATTGGCAGTGTTTCAGAAATCTAGATTGACTTCTGGAATTATATGATCTAGATTTTCCAGTGAGTGATGAAAATGAAAGTGAAATAAGTTTGAGGTAAAAATACACACAAAGGAATGAGGTAGCTCAGCTATTTTGACCCCGTTCAATACAACATATTCATATATACACACATCACAAGTAATGAACACATTGCTGAACATTCTGGTTGATAAACATGTACATTTCTCCATGTACACATGGAGTATGATGCCATATGTACACACAAATACTACTTATGGTTAAGTACAAATAAATAAATTTAGATAACAATAATGAGGCTATAAATAGAGATTGAGACAAATCAACACAGGATACAATCTTGGTGCAAAATGATTATATCTCTCCAGAATGTCATCAATCTTTCCATTGTGACACATGCAGTCTATTTGTCCAGGAGCAGTTCTTATCTTGGTATTTCTGTTTACATTAATCGGCGGACAATCACATAGTGGGTGAAGGTGTGAGACTTCAATATACCACATAGTTTACACTTGGTGTCATTATCATTAGCACCTGTTCCACATTCCCAGTAATAAACTGTTTTCCTTCTGTAAGTGAAATCGGTGTTTAGACTCATCCATGTAGTGTTGCGTAGTTTGACTTCTCTTGTATATTTTATCTCCTCTCACCACTGCTATCAGTGCCTGCATACTTTTTTATTTGACAGTTTGTTTGTTTCATGGTTAAACACATTTAATGTCAACTTGTGGTATTATTGTGGCACATTTGACCGCCTCATCAGCCACCTCGTTGAGCACTCTTCCAACATGAGATGGAGTCATCATGAATTTCACTTTGTGGCCTCTTGTCTTTATTTCATTTATTCTTTTTTTACAATCCTCAGCTATGAACATTAATTTTGACCGTTTAATGAATTGAGTGATCCTTGGCTTTTGACACATACTAAAAACATCTTTCCTGTGGAGAGCACATCTGGCTCCCCAGAGCTTACCGGGTTGATAAGTATGTATTAGACCGTGGCATCGGTCTATTCGATGGAGTTCTTGCCTACCGGGGACCACGAGCCAGAACCTGGCCCCCTTCAGAGAGGCACGAGGAGCAATGGCTTATAGAAACCTCCATGTGGTTGGGAGCATTCTATGTCTGCCATCTACAGGGTAGGCATCTTAAAACAAACTCCACCTGGTTATAATTGCTACTGAAAACTAAACTATCAAACAGAACTCCACAACCTGAAAACAAGCAAACAAGTATGAAGTCTTGACCACCGCCGCGCCGCTCTGCACAGCTTCACCCTCCCCAGTAGGGAAAAGAGGGAAGCTCCAGACCCCTCGCACCGGCCATCCAACCCCAGTTCTGAAGCTGATGTGTTGCACGGCGATCGTTCGACTCTGGCTCCTGTTTCTGTGCAGTGCTGTGTCTTTGTGGTGGCGGTGTTCTGCTGTGTGGTGGTATGCAACCCAGGAGTAATTTACGGGGTACTGGGGCTGCTTGCACCTAGGGCCACCTTCCCTAGGTGCCCTGTATGTACTGCCCTTGTGGCTTGGGGTTATTTTCCACAAGTCGTTTGAGAACTACTTCCGTATGGATCTTATGCTGCTCAGCAATTGCCTGCCCTTGGGGTCACTTAGTGTTTTCATTTCTGCAGTTTGACCTTGGGTAGGAAGTAGTATCGTCGCTGGTAGGGGGCGCAAGGTATTGTGGAGCTTGTCAACTATTACATAGCAGCTGGTTCTGTTCCTACTGTAGACATCCTTTTGCGGGTTTTTCATTTTCTTTTCGTTTGTTGCCTGGTGGGGGTATGCCCCTTGGTTCTTATCCACCCTATGTTATTCCGGTGGTCCCCCACTTGGTCGCCGTGATTGTAAGTGTCATAGGGGTTCAGCTTTAATTGATCTCTTAGTAGTTTTGGCCAACCGGTTAATAGTACTGTACTCTATTCCCTTGTCTCAGGGTGACAGTCACCGGTTTTGCCTCCGTCTTTTGGCCTGTTAGGTTGGTGACACCTTCGAGCCGGAGTCCTGCGAGTGGTGTTCTCTGCTAGTTCTTCAATTCACCCAGTCCACTGATACTGATAATTACGTGCAGGTAGCATCGGAGTTGCATGCACGGTTTGGTTGCTGCAACACGCTAGGTTGGTTGCCTTTCTGGATGCCCCAAGGCTGCATGGCTTTGTTGTTTTGCCCCAGTCATGGAGCTGAACTCGGTGAACCCCTATGACACGTACAATCACAGGGACCAAGTGGGGGACCACCAGAATAACATAGGGTGGATAAGAACCAAGGGACATACCCCCACCAGGCAACAAGTACTGGGTACTCCCAGTACAGTATAGAAACCCAGACCTGGGGGCATTAGTTGCTTTGGCTTGGGTTTCATCCGTGCTCCCTTGTCCTTCCACTGATGTTGTTTGTCCTGCTCCCCTGCTCCCCCCTGCTGCCGGCTCCCAAACGTCTGAGATTTTGGAGTCTGGGCAGGGTTTAGATGGTGGCGAGAGACTGGCGGTCTCGGGGGCTGCTGGTTCCAGTTTGGCGTCGGAGGCATTTGAGCCTGCTCCTCCAACTGGGGCTTCAGGGTCTTATCAGTGGATCATACCTCTCTTTTCCCAGGTTTTCCAGTTGACTCTGTTTTTTCTTTAGGGGCGGAGGGTTTGGAGGATGGCTTGGCCCCGGGTCCTTACGTGGAGGATCCCGGGGCTGGGGAGGAGTTAACCTGGGGGCGCTTGGGCCCCGTTTGACCTCACTTGGGTGTTAGTACCCTTGGAGCGGAGCTTGTTGCTGCAGGTGGAGGGGTTTTCTTACCCCACCTTCCCTGCATGAATTTGATACGGGTTCTGCCCCTCCCTGGGTTCCCTTGGGTTCTTCGGTCCCTTCTGGAGGTTTTCGGCTTCCCGTATTCCGCTTAAGAAGGTTCGGGTGACCATTGTGGCATACTTCCTGCGTGACACAAGCTGAACAGCAATGCTGTTAGCTCATGCTGTGTGCGCCAGCCTTGGTTGCTCCCACAGTACTGTGGCTCTCACACCGGAGAATATTGCCCATGATTTTTTTAACCCTTAAACTGCGCATGGCATATATATACGCCATGAGTAACATGTCCCACTGAGCGCATGGCATACATATACGCCATAGGGTGCCAGGCACTATTCAAATGGCCCGCGGCTACACAGGGTTCTCATTAGCTTCCTCAGGGCTCTTGTAAACAGATGCCCTATTTAAAAAAATCGTGGGCAGTATTCTCCGGTGTGAGAGCCACAGTACTGTGGGAGCAACTAAGGCTGGCGCACGCAGCATAAGCTAACAGCATTGCTGTTCAGCTTGTGACCACAGCATCGCCTAAAAATTTCAAAATAAATATGTGACTGCTATTATTTAGCGATGACAGTATTACAGATGGCCTCTGACTGATAAATGACCAGGATTGTGATAATAGCAGGATTGTTGTGATAATTAGCACTGTGGGAGGTGTGATGCTGAGGGACGGAGGGAGATAGCATCGTTTACTGACTGTGTGGCCACCTGTTATTGTTTGCATTCACCATACCAGCTCAGTGGTTCTCTATGGTGAACACAAATGTAGATACGTATATATAATGTGTGTATTAGTGTAATAACAGCAAAAGGATTATGTTGGGAGGAGTCATTTGGGTGACGGAGGTGGTGTCGTCTGCATGATTTGTCTAGCTGTGTAGAGGGTGGCCACTATGCTCTTTGGGCACTCTACAAGCTTAGGTATACAGTTACGGTGCATACAACATGTAGATACTTTTATATAATGTGTATATACAGTATAGTATAATAACACTGCAAACAGTATTGTTGGAGAAATTTTAGTGCGCCTGACCTTGAATGAGTGAGGGAGGCAGCCGCCAGCTGACTGTGTGTGCAGCGACGTCTTAGTGCCTGAACTAACTATATCAGCTTAGTTGTACAGTTGTGGTGAACAAAACATGTAGATACTAATATAATATGTGTATATATAGTGTAATAACTGCAAAGCTATTTGTTTATTGCTTTATGAACGTAATACATAAACCACTAATATGAACATATTAGTATGAATTAATATTAGTATGAATTAGTCATTAATATGAATAATTTTTTAGTATAGCGATGATTCACACATTTTAATTTATAAATCTATCACACTACACACTATTGAATAATATTACTGCAAGAAACTAAGAAAAAATCAATCAAAAGACATTGAAATAATTAGGTACAGTAATAATATCTTTGTGGCCAACTCCCACCTGTCAGCTCGGGTGACGCTGATCGCCTCTGACGACCGCTCTGTCAACGCCCACTTTTTGCAAGACTTCCTCGGCCTATTGTGCCCAAAATATGTTTCCTATGATTTTTTTCCTCGTGCTCAGGGAACACAAATTAACATTTTTAGAAGCTGAAATAATTTTTTAGAATTTGTTTTTCTTGCACACGGGTGTAAATCTCCTCAGCTTAAGGGTCTCCTCAGACCTTAGCAGCTTAAGGGTTAAACATGGCGTCTGTTTACAAGAGCCTCGAGGAAGCTGAAGTGAACCCTGTGTAGCCGCGGGCCATTTGAATCGTGCCTGGCACCCTATGGTGTATATATTCGCCATGCGCACAGTGGGACATGTTACTCATGGTGTATATATAGCCCATGCGAAGTTTAAGGGTTAATCAAGCACAGTGACGGCTTAATCAAGCACAGTGATGGCTTAGTCAAACACAGTGACGGCTTAATCAAGCACAGTGACGGCTTAGTCAAACACAGTGGCGGCTTAATCAAGCACAGTGACCGCTTAATCAAGCACAGTGACCGCTTAATCAAGCACAGTGACGGCTTAATCAAGCACAGTGATGGCTTAATCAAGCACAGTGATGGCTTAATCAAGCACAGTGACGGCTTAATCAAGCACAGTGACGGCTTAATCAAACACAGTGACGGCTTAATCAAGCACAGTGACGGCTTAATCAAGCACAGTGACGGCTTAATCAAACACAGTGACGGCTTAATCAAGCACAGTGACTGCTTGATCAAACACAGTGATGGCTTAATCAAGTACAGTGACTGCTTAATCAAGCACAGTGACTGCTTAATCAAGCACAGTGACGGCTTAATCAAACACAGTGACGGCTTAATCAAGCACAGTGACGGCTTAATCAAACACAGTGACGGCTTAATCAAACACAGTGACGGCTTAATCAAGCACATTGACGGCTTAATCAAACACAGTGACGGCTTAATCAAACACAGTAATGGCTTAATCAGCACAGTGACTGCTTAATCAAGCACAGTGACTGCTTAATAAAACACAGTGACGGCTTAATCAAACACAGTGACTGCTTAATCAAACACAGTGACGGCTTAATCAAGCACAGTGACTGCTTAATCAAACACAGTGACTGCTTAATCAAACACAGTGACGGCTTAATCAAGCACAGTGACTGCTTAATCAAGCACAGTGACTGCTTAATCAAACACAGTGACGGCTTGATTAAGCACAGTGACAGCTTAATCAAGCACAGTGATGGCTTAGTCACTGTGTTTGATTAAGCCGTCACTGAGCTTCATTAACCTTTCATTTTGATTGAATTGGTTACTGTAATTGAGCAAATTATGGTAATATCAAGAGTCATTGTAATTACCAATACTGATATACATTAAGTTTCAAGGTGATAAATATTGTGTTGATTACATATTGGAATGTCTGTGTTGATGTGTGTGTTTATTATTTAATTTTTCTCATGAACTCAATTGACAAACATTCTGTATACCAAAATAACTAAATATTGTTATCTTGAGGTTATCTTGAGATGATTTCGGGGCTTTTTAGTGTCCCCGCGGCCCGGTCCTTGACCAGGCCTCCATCCCCAGGAAGCAGCCCGTGACAGCTGACTAACACCCAGGTACCTATTTTACTGCTAGGTAACAGGGGCATAGGGTGAAAGAAACTCTGCCCATTGTTTCTCGCCGGCACCTGGGATCGAACCCGGACCACAGGATCACAAGTCCAGCGTGCTGTCCGCTCGGCCGACCGGCTCCCGTGTGGGCTTCATAAAACAATATGGGGCTGGTCACCTTAATCCCTCCCCCTTTCCCTATAACAATTTAGTCTGTATACTATGGTTGCTCATTGGATGCTTTATGTTCCAGGAATGGTGCCTGTGTGGGTGGTGGCCATCCTGGCAGCTGTAATATTGTGTTGTGCATTTCTCTTGGCCAACTTTCTAGGACTTTAGGCAAATAACTTTCTTAGATCAATGTTATTATCAATATTTTGGAGTAAATTTATAATTGTACCTGTCTGTATAGTATTGTACTTTTAAATATATATTTTTTGTTAAGTTATTAGAAAAATAATCAAATGTTTATACCTGTAATTACAGAACAGTTGCACGAAAAAACATAATTTAGTTTAATTTTTCAGTATTATTTTTCTTTGTCATTATGTATGACTGCACCTGCCTGCTTTGTGCCTGCCTGCTACTCTTGCACGCAGCCACAATAGTGGCATTAACATTGTCATGTTACTTTTTTTTGTTTACAAAAGCCGAGGGCAGAGGTTTATAATATAATAATCTCGGGTGTAACAGAAAATGAGATTTCATAAAGCACTCTCATTGCCTCATTTAAAATTGTAAACTAAATATGAAAATTCTATATAATAATACTGTAGTCAATACTTTACAGTATGTGGAAAGTCAAAGGCAAAATGTTGATTTTCTGAAAGATATTTAGAAGCATCCTTGTGAACCCATCAGTCTTCATTGACATGTGAAGCCCACTTGTAAGATACCTAAAATGTGATCAACCTTCTGTGATTTTAGACATTGTGCTTTTACTCTTGTTTTTTTTTCTCGAAGGATGTTCACACCTGTTACAAAGCTGTTTTAAACTGTAATGAGATGTGTTGCAGGTAAGCCTATAGGCAGACTAAAGCACAACCCTCACAAGTGAAGAAAATAGTAAATTGATATCAAATGTGTATTGAGAGGGAGACAGTGATGGGGAAAGGTGGTGTGAGTGCATACAGCTGGTCCTTTGGGTCTGCCACCTGTTTGTTTGGTGTCGTGTCGAGTGATGATGTATGCACTGAGCTCTTAACTTAATACAGTATCTTGGATGAAATGAATATAATTGAATTGCTTAAAAGAATTAAGGATTTGCAGCAGTTTTTAGTATGTACTGTACGTTATCATGAATTCAGAAGTCACTACACTTATAAACACGGCACGTGTTGTATCATATCGTGCGTGTGAAGTTGTGCAGGTGTACTTAGGATGAGTCTCGGGAAAGAACGTGAGAGTTTCCTTTGCTAAGTCGGTGTTGATGAACGCACCACTTGAAGCAGCCGTCCCAGTCGGAACTCGAGTAACAATTTACTTAGTATTTATAAATGACATTATGCAATGAAATAATTCTGTATTCATTGTGTGCCGAAAAGTTTATTGGTTGCAGTATTTACTGTTGTGAAATTTTCCCCAAGAAAGTTGAAGCTAATATTGTCTACTTCCCAGGCACTAGTGAGAGGTGAGAACTTTTGTCTAATTTAACACTGAATTTGTCTTTTGGATTGGCAGATAAATTTTGAGGAGCTAATTATTTTACTATAGAGAAATTACTGTAAATTGCTTTTTATTTAAAATGTACATGGGGAAGTACTTGTTAATTCTGTACTAACATTTCCTAACAGTTTTTCAAAATAGTTCATAAAAACACAATCATTATGTGCAATAGAGATATTAGCTTTATGGAAACAATGGGCAATTATATGGTGAAGGGTTGACTTGCGAGGTTGAGGTACAAGTGCCTCCATTATACTGGGACTCAAGTTTTTCAATTAGTGGTTTATATTATATTGAATGTTGTTAGTTTTGTATAATTTATCTGAGGCAAGTGTAGAGGCTTAATTCAATACTATTTGTTTGAATATTATTTTCTGTTGTAAAATGTTGCAGCCAGGTAAGGGTAAGATGATTATCAGGAGCAAGTGTTAAGCCAGTACAGTATAACTGTACATCACATGGAAGTGATAGGAGGAGGAAGTCGAGAAATGGTGCCCAATCACTTTGACAATTGAAGGGTGATTATTCTAGAAAAGAACTGATATTTCAGAAGAACATAAATTAATGCAATATACAGAGAATAAAGCACAACAATTTGGCTGATAGGAAATAATGCAACCCACACATTTTGGCTGCAGCTTGGTCCCTCTACCAGGTATCCATCTATCCATTTTTAACCAGTCTCTCTTTTCTTGAGTGGCATTTTCTTCTGTTTTGTTAGCTGCAACAATGTCTTTGCAGGCTCTCGGCCCTTTGTTTTTGCTGAAGGTTCAGTGGTGCAGGTTTTTAAATCATGGTGCTGCCTTTGGCTTCTGTTCCTTCCTCTCGAAAGTTTCCCCATTTGTAGCAAATGGCGTCAGCTAGTTGGGTTGGAGATCATTTTTGCCCCCCCCCCCCCTTTCCCTCTTCCCTTTTGGTGTCTTGATTTTTGGGTTGGTTGTCTTCTGCTCCTTCGGCCATTGCTGTGTGATTGGTAGGTGTCTCATCTATACTAGTTCTCCTGTCGCGCTGCTAGTTCTTCAGTTCTTCTTGCCTTTTCGGTTTTCTCCATCTGTCCTTCCACATGACCCTGCTTTGTCTGGTCCTTCTTGTTTTGGTCGCAGGTTCCTTCTGGTGTCCCTAGGGACCACTTCTTGGCATGTCCCTTATCTTCAAGAATTCTAGGACTGACCAAATACTGTATATAAATTTAGAGATTATTGTAAATTATTTTAGTGTGAAGTGAATCTCAAGAACTCGGCACCACTGAATTACTTGGTACTTTCTTACTAATGCAGATTAGATGAACTTTATTGACCACAGCCTTTAACTTTACATAACCCCATATTTTTGCAGTATAGTTACTTGCCATTTTTTGGTGAGACTTTAGTTTTTGCTTTGACCTAAATATGTCGGTGACTTTTAAGCCTCCTTGTCATTTTCTCTCTTCAGCTATATTCTTGCTGCAGACATTTAGATTAGCACTGATAATTCATCTGCTTTATCACATCACTGCTTCCTATTGTGCATGCTAATTATTAAATGGAGTAGAGTGCTTCATAGTACACATGTCTGTGCGAGACAACCTACTCCCATCTAATGCATACATAAAATACCTGGTCTTAAGGCCAAATACCATCATAATAAGGTAATTGGGTAGAAAAGTACACGAGCCAAATAAAACATTAAAATTGGGAAAAATGGCAAATTTTAACTACAGTATTTAAAAACCTTATTTTCCATCACTTTTCTTGCAAATTCAGATTTTCTACTATGCTCATTTTATCTTGCTGGAGCCTTACAAATTGATTATGAATTTCAGAAATTTTCTTTAGAAAAGTTGTATAAACAACAACTAACATTTTTTAAATAAATAAGGTGCTAGTATTTATAATGTTTTTTAGGGGGTAGTGAATTGTTTTTGTGGCTTTTCAAGAACAATTCATTAAATTAACTTTAAATGTTGCAGGAAAAATAAATAGCAGGAGTGCTGGGGATTTTTGTGGCCTTATTCTTTCTGGTCGACCACGGAGTCATGGCATAACTTTGCGGCCGTTTTCCTTCTGGTCGACCATGGACTCGTGACACAACTTTATGGCCACGTTTCTTCGGGTCGACCATAGAGTCATGATATAAGTTTGAGGCATTGTTCCTTCTGGTCGACCATGTATTCACGGCATAACTTTGTGTCCGTGTTCCTTGCGGTTGACCGCCGAGTCGGTGTAATTTTGTGGCTGTGTTCTTTCTGGTCAAGCACCAAGTCACACATTACTTTATGGCCATGTTCCTTCTGCCTGAACAATGAGTTAAAGTGTAACTTATTCCACAGTGTGTTATGAGCAAATGCTTGGGCAATGTGTTACAAGCAACAGCATACTGTACATTATTTATTCTATTGTAGAGTTTAAGTTCATTATATTGTTACTGTTAATGAAATAAATGTCATAACTGTATAATAAATTGATAAAAATGTTAATTGCTTTATTACTAACATACCTATTTGCCTATGCACACTTGTATATGTGATATTATAAGTACTGTATATAACCTGTAATATACGATTGTTATGTTATTTGGTTGATTAGAATCAGAGTTTAATGGTTTTGACTTTTATTTAATAGTCTTGGTTACAGCAGTCAGTTTGTTGGCAGTGTCGTAGATGTTGAGACGAAGCCTGGAGCAGAGCAGAACAGAGAGCCGAGTGAGGCCGGGGTTAGAGAGCTCGGATACCGAGTGAGAGTCGTAGAGTGTGGCGCTCTGAATGCGGGGCGGAGTCGAGGAGCTCGGTGCGGGACGAGAGAGTGGAAGCTTGATGCGGCCAGAGTCTGGCTGTCTGCTCTGTGTCAAAGCTGAAATATCTCTGAGTTAGTAGGAACTGGACACGCCGAGTGCTATATTGTTGGTGAGGTTGAATGATGTGTGGTATCTCTCGAGCATCTGTAATGAACCTCTCTTGAAAGTAGACTGAAGATTATTCGCTTATCGATTGCTTATATAATCGGTCCACCGGATGCGTAAGCGATGACCTAGATGCTGCAAGATGTAACTCGCTACAAACCCCTCAAGATACTGGCCATGATAATGAAGCCTGCTAGTAGTTCTGGCTCAATAACTTTGTCATGTGTTCCACTTGTGTAAGTGGACATCACAGAACATATCCAGTATGTTGTTTTCAATTTAATTTTCTATAGAGCCATTTTGAATATTTGTTTGTCCTTGGATAGTCTCATACTGTACATTGTAACCACATATTCTACTGAGACTTAAGGGGCCGAAGTCAACTTTACTCCAGAACACCGTTTTCAGATATACATTTCTTTGATATTAAGATGCCCAATCACTTGGGCTGAATGATAGTGACAGTTTCACTTCTTGCATGTTGGCATTCAATTCATGATTGTGCAAGTGATTGGGCACCATTCCTTTCCTCTGTCCTATCCTAAATCCTTCATATCCCTTCCAAGTGTTATATGGCTTGGTTCTTTCTCCGAATGATTACCTTACATTAATATTTAGCCTTGAAACATAGTAATAGTTATTAAATTCTTAGTTTAAACAAAAATTGACAAATAATGCGCACAAATTAAACAAAAATTCTAAACCCATTTCAGATTTACAAATTTTATTGTAGTCATTTTGATGGTATTATTGGAAAGATCAGATACTGTATTGTTTGAGGACATTTTTAATGTTTCCTAGTACTGCACAGTAATTAATTACAAAAATAAAGGAATTTTGAGTTCTGAATTTTATTCAGAATTTTTATTTTATATGTCCGAAAAATGTTACCTTCATAAAATAATGGTTTTTATGAAAGTTAAATCACAAATGTAAATCTTGGCAAGTAGTGTACTTGTAAAAAGTCATCAAAATTGGATGAAACTGACAAACCAAAACCTAAAAGTTAGTGTTCTGAGGTTGGAATTTTCCTACTAAAAATGCATAGTCACAAATCTTCAAACATATATGTTTTAAATATATAATATACTTTGTAAATACTTTCCAGTGATTTATATTTAGTCTGTTTTATCTTTGTAGAAAAAAATATATATACTAGTTGGCAACACCATTATTTAAAGATTTTCTTCATGCTAAAAATGTGATTAAAATATTCAAGAGTTGACCGATTTCTTTCAAATAAAGGCCAAAATGTAGCTGAAAATGTAGGCTTTGATATGGAGTATAAACAAAATTACCCCAAATTATATTACTGTACCATACATTATGGTCGCCCTGCTTATTTGTCGGCATCACTGCCAACTTAACAATGCTTTGACAGTACAGTACAGTATGCATCGCAAGGGCTTGTATACACGTGCCCTCGTACCACAAAGATACTTAATATGAGAAAGGAACTTAATATTCTGAGTGTTGTTGATCGTATTACTGAAATTAACTGTCAAATTGGTATAAAAATGCTTAGGCTAACTCACCCTAATCCTTGCACAGAAGCCCTCCAGAATTACTTTATTGAAGATCAGCATTGTTCCAAATGGATAACAAAAACTGGAACTCAACTCAGAATGTATCAGGTTCATGATTTGTACCAAGAGAAACAACAACGGCATTTTCCTGCACCGTGGGAGGTTACACCCTTTCCAGTTTTAATCCCTCCCTTTCCACCCAAGAAGCAAATTAGAGATCAGCCCAAGTTTCGTCTTGAGGCAAAGCTCAACGCCTTAAGCCATATTGATGCTCTGTCCACTTGCAACCCGTCCTCGCAAATTCGTATAGTCAATATTGACTTATTAGTTACGTGCATAGGTGACATACTAAACATAGGTATAGGTATAGGTTAGGTAATAATTGTAATTACGAAGCAATAAGATGCTTATCTTAACATACTAAGTAGGTTAGGTAAGGTCGGTGTTTTCTATGAAGCTTTTCAAGGGAAACTATTATGTTATGTCACCTATGCACTTATTTAATAAGTCAATATTGACTATACGAATTTGCGAGGACGGGTTGGGACCGCACCGAGAACTTCAACAAGATCTTGTAGATCTGAGGCAAAGTGAAATTGACGATACTATCATGCAAGAGGAGCCACACATCTATGGATCGTCCAATAAAGTCAGCAGACTTCTAGATGTTACTACTGCTCGGCTTAGACTCGGTTACAAGTATCTCTGGGAATTCTCATTATCTGCCGATGTAGACCTGACCAAATGTAAACTGTGTCAACAAAATTATTCACACACCCTCCGTCACTATGTGATGGAGTGCGAAAAGATACGTGAATTTAGAGACAATTCTATAACCAATGTTCCAGCGATGTGTAAATATTTCATTCAAAATGATCTGCTACCAGAAATTTTAGCCAAATATCCTCAGTTTGCTAACTGTAGGTAGTAACTGAGTGATTGTAACCTATCCACCGCTGTCCACTGGATGGGGGGCGGTGTGCAGGACAAACATATAAATTTTGACACTAGCTCTCCACATATGTCAGTTGCTTAATTTAGAACCTGTATTTGAGGTCGATCTCGAACCCATTGTTGATGTGACGACTTATATTGAATTTTGTAACTAGCTCATCAAGATTGTAACTTGCTTAGCTAAATGAATTGTGGGGTTCAGTCCCTGAGCCCATTATGTGCCTCTGTAACCCTTTCCACTACCACCCACGGGATGGGTATGAGGTGCATAATAAATGAACTAAACTAACTAAGGAAGCCATCCTCAATTTGAAGCACGACGATCGCTTGTCTTGTCCTGAGGAGAGGCGCCAAGTCCACCATGAGTCCCCTTTCGCTAACATATCTTATGCTTGTGTTCTACGGTCCACCTCTACTCGCCCTTCCCTCCTTTCTCAGTCTCACAACCACTTCCAGGCCTTAGACCCGAACACACCCACCTCCACCTCCCCAGCTCTCTTATGTTCTGAACCACGGGGTCCTCCTCCTGGTTCTCCATCTGGTATTCCCCTTCTTCCTTCCCAGTCTGCCGTGTCTCCTATCCCGTCTCCCCCCCCCCCCCCATCCTTCTTCCCAGCCCTGTTCCCTGTCCCTTAACTCTCCACGCCACCTGTCTGTCCAGGCTGTTGTCCATCCCAGCACTCTTCCTGTTAGTTGCCCCCATTTTCTTTCTCCTGTTGAGACTATAGAGGCTGTCGCCCAGTACGTTGATGCTGGCACACCTGTCTCATGCTGCTGTCACCTGTCAGAAACATAAGCCTGGCTCCTCCTCTCCTTCTTCCTCCCCGGCAGGTAAGAAGGCGTCGCTTACTTCCCCACCCTCTGACTCCGACTTTAACACTACATTCCCTCCCATTTCGGTGGTCGAGCACTCTGTCCCGACTGTAGTGTTCCCTTTAGCCCCAGATGCTCTCTTAGTTGCTGCCCTTGCTGTGGTGCGCTCCCCTGTTTCTGCCTCCCTTCCCTCTGATTTCCTTGACCGCTCCTCTCCGTTTCCTCCTTCAGCTCCGGGCCCTGTCCGTTCTCAGATAGATTGATTGATTGATGAAGATTAAGCCACCTAAAAGGTGGCACGGGCATGAATAGCCCGTAAGTGGTCGCCCTTTTGAGTCATTACCAGTATCAATAGATGATACTGGAGATCTGTGGAGGTGCGACTGCACTCTGCATGACGGGAGATGTCTCCCGTGGTCCGTCCTCCCACTCCCTCGAAGCTATATAGTCATAATGGCTTTCCCCTCATAGTTCCCTTCCCACTCCCTCGCCTTCATCATCTTTGCTAACTTTATCTTTGATCCCTAACCCTGATTTCACTGATCCTGGTCCTGATCTTCTTTAGTATACTGTGTTCTTCTTTACCTTTGTCTTTTCATTGTTCTCTTTTTGCTGTTTTTCCTCCTTTGGATAATGTCTATTCTTCAATTGAATATTAGTGGATTTTATGCCAACTTTCATGAACGCCAACTTTTGATAACACAGTTTTCACCACTTTGAGTCTGACTACAGGAGCCGATGCTTGGTGCTCGTCCTGGTCACTTATGAGGTTATTTCTTTCTCCCCCCCCCCCAGCTTCTACTAGGGCCCATAACTATAAATAAATATAAATAAATAAATGTTTATTCAGGTAAGGTACACACATACAAGAGATTTTACAAAAACTTATAAATTTATAGATAGAGCTAGTACATACAATGCCTAAAGCCACTATTACGCAAAGCGTTTCGGACAGGAAAAACATTAAAGACTAAAACTTGATACCAATTGAGTTTAAAGTATAAAATGTGTTGATAACAAATAAAAATAAAAATAAAAAAAAGGGGGGAACATGGCTGAAAAAGCAGCACAAATACAATTAGGTCGACAAACAGCGTTGTTTAAGAAAACAGACATGGGTTGACAATATAGGGGTAGGGTAGGTTACAGGGAATTTATTAGGTAGTGCTTCGTTTTTATCTTAAACTGGTTGAGAGAGGTACAGTCTTTAACATGGTTGGGAAGGTCATTCCACATCCTGGGTCCCTTGATTTGTAGAGCATTTCTAGTTTGATAAAGTCGTACTCTTGGAATATCAAAACTGTATTTGTTTCTGGTGTGGTGCTCATGGGTTCTGTTACAACCTTCAATGAAGCTTTTGAGGTCAGGATTGGCATTACAGTTCAGCGTTTTATATATGTATAATACACATGAGAGAATGTGCAGTGACTTAATATCTAACATATTCAGAGATTTGAGTAAGGGTACCGAGTGATGTCTGGGGCCAGAGTTGGATATTGTCCTAATAGCAGCTTTGTGTTGAGTAATTAGAGGACGTAAATGATTTTGGGTAGTAGAACCCCAAGCACAAATACCATAGTTGAGATATGGATAGATGAGGGAGTAATAGAGCGTCACCAGGGCAGGTCGGGGTACATAATATCTGATCTTAGAAAGAATGTCAACAGTTTTTTAAACTTTTTTTGATACATTTAGAATGTGTCCCTGGAAATTCAGCTTGTGGTCAATGAGAACGCCAAGGAATTTGCCATCTAATTTGTTACAAATTTGGGTATTGTTTATCCTGAGATTTATTTGATTAGAGGATTTATTGCCAAACAGAATATAAAAAGTTTTGTCAATGTTAAGGGTGAGTTTGTTGGCAGTTAGCCAAAGATGGACTTTCTCTAGCTCAGTATTCACTGTGGCATTTAGAGCAAGGGGGTCAGGACTGGAGTAAATGAAGGTTGTGTCGTCAGCAAATAGAATTGGTTTGAGGTGTTGGGAGGCATTTGGAAGGTCAATTCACACACCGACCTCGTCACTCTGCCTCTTCATCAAGCCCTCCTCTTCATGACACTGCCTTCCACGCTGCCCTCTGCTCTATTCAAATTCAAATTCAAAATTCAAATGTTCATTCCGGGAAAAGTACATACATAGGAGATGAGTTACAAACATAATGTTGGATTTATAGATAGAGGTAGTACATACAATACCTAAAGCCACTAGTACGCATAGCGTTTCGGGCAAGGTGTGGGGAAAACACTTAGACTAAACTTAATACTAATTGAAATTAAAGTATAAATTGTGTTGAAAAAGGGGAAATAACATGGCAGAAATCAGCAATTATACAAGTTGGTCAACAAACAGTATTTGAAAATAGCAAGACTGGTTGACATATAAGCGGTGAGGTAGGTTACAGGGAGTTTATTAGGTAGTACTTGGTTTTTCTCTTAAACTGGTTGAGAGAGGTACAGCCTTTGACATGATTGGGAAGGTCATTCTACATTCTGGGTCCCTTGATTTGTAGAGTATTTCTAGTTTGATCAAGTCGCACTCTTGGAATATTCCTTGCTCTACCTCTCGGGGCACACGGAGTGCGTTCCCTGGCGGACTACGGACTGTGCTCGGGCTGCCCGCTGTAAGCGTGCAGCCTGGAAGAAACACCGACGCCGGCAGACGGCTGATTCTTTTATTTTATTTTGGAAGGCGAGTGTGGTGGCCCGTAGGACCATCCGTACAGCTAAACTTGAGAGTTGGAAATCTTATGTTTCCACCATTACGTCCGATGCTCCTCTGCCGCAGATCTGGAAGAAAATCCGCAAGATTGCAGGTAAGTTTGTTCCAGATGTCTCACCGGTCCTTCCTCCGTGGTACTATTGTGACGGTCGCGACCAAACTGGATTCCCACTTTTCGGCTGTTAGCTCTGGTTCTCACCTTACTCAATCCTTTCTTCTTCGTAAGCCCGTCCTTGAATTTCATCCCTTAGATTTCCGCACTCATCTCCGACTTTCCTGTAACGATCCCTTCTCTCTCTTTTAACTTCAGTCTGTCCTGGCCCTCTGCGGCTCTACGGCAGCGTGCTCAGATGACATTTATTATGAGATGCTTCGCCATCTTCCTCCATGCGCATCCCAGTACTTATTGAATCTGTATAACCGTGTCTGGGAGCCGTCGTCAGTCCCCAAGGGCTGGCTCGATGCGGTTGTTCTCCCTATTCGGAAACCGGGGTCTCTGTGGACATCCCCTAAGGACTTCCGCTCAATTGCCCTCACGAGTTGCTTCTGCAAACTCTTTAAACGTATGGTAAATGTCCGTCTGATGTGGTTCTTGGAACACCATCACCACCTCTCCCCTTCTCAATTTGGTTTTCGCAAGTGTCGCAGCACGACTGATGTCCTGGTGAACTTGGAGGTCTATATTTGTACTGCTTTTGCTGCGAAGACCTCCGTTGTTGCTGTTCTTTTTGACCTGGAAAGACATATTACACCACCTGGAGATACCATATTCTGTCCCAACTTCGTTCTTTTGGCCTTCGTGGTAATCTCTCTCTTCCTCCAAGCTTCTTCTCTAGTCGTTCCTTTAGAGTGAGGCTCTCTCTCTCTCTCCTCTCTCTCTCTCTCTCTCTCTCTCTCTCTCTCTCTCTCTCTCTCTCTCTCTCTCTCTCTCTCTCTCTTCTGTGTGTGCCTCTTTTCGGCAATACGAAGGTGTACCCAACGTAGTATTCTGAGCACTACTCTTTTTCTGGTTGCCTCAATGGTCTTCTTCTCCACCCCCCCCCCCCCTTCCTTCTGGCGTCTTCTCCGCTCTTTATGTCGACGATCTTACTCTTTGCTGTCGAGGTGATGATTCGCCTCTCCTTCAACGGCGGCTTCAACTTGCGATTGATGCCGCGTCGTCTTGGACCATCAATCATGGCTTCAAGTTCTCTGCAACTAAGACTTGTGCCATGACTTTTACTCGAAAGCATAGTCCTTCGTCTTCTTTGTCGCTTTATGATAATCTCCCTTGTGTACAAAGATTCCGCGACGCTTTTGGCGTTAATCTTTGACATTCGTTTGTCTTGCGCCCCATATCTCTTACCTCCGAGTTGAATGCTCTAAGGTCCTTATAATCTACTTAAGGTTCTGTCACATACTTCTGGGGAGCGGATAGGCGCACAGCTAGTCCTCTCACTGCATCTTCTCTCGTGTTGGCTAAACTCGATTATGGTTGCCCTGCTTACTCCTCTGCTTCTTCTACTACTCTTCGCCGTCTTGATCCTTTGCACCATACTGGGTTGGGCCTCAGCTCTGGTGCCTTTCGTTCGACTCCCGCCCTCAGCTTGTACGTTGACACTGGCTTCCTGTCTCTGCAGGATCGCCGTGATCCCTACTGTCTTCGCTACCTTGGGCGGTCCTTACACACCCTCACTTTCGCCTGTCGTGTTTTGACTTTTTTCCCCTGCTGTAGTTCCTGGTCCCCCATCACCACCTCCCTCTTACTGTCCGGTTGCCTCGCCTGCAACATTCTCTTTCGGTTAGTATTACTAATATTTCTCCTCGTGTGTTCCGTCGTTGCCCCGTGGAGGGGCCCCCCTTTCCTTAATGTTGTAAATCCCTGACCCACATCACTAAAGCTTTTGCCCCTCCTACGGTTCTGAAACGCCTTTTCCTTGAAAACTTTTATTCACATTCCCACTCCGTTTCCATCTTCACTGATGGGTCNAGCACATGAACTAGATATTTTTAATTATGCTAAAAACAACCAGCAATGAAATTTAATTTATATGTTAAATAAATTATGTATAATGAAATGTAACATTGCTTTGGAGCACAATGTTAAATAGTTGTATTAATTTTGATACATCAATTAGAATTTGATTGTATATTCTAATCACACAGAATATTACATTGAGGTTGGAAGAATCCAGGAAGCCATGAAATACTAAGTGAAATTAATCACAAATTATGCTAAAACAGAAAGGAAATATACAGAGCCCAAGGACCACAAAACAACCTAAATGAAGTACAACTAATTCATATACTCCAAAAACATTCCAAGCACCATTCAGTTTAAACAAAAACATTTATACATTTTCAAAGAGAGAAATCATTTATATGGTATGATCTTTGCTACATTTGTCAAGTATCGACTCAAGACAAACTAAAGTATTGCTGCAATTAAGTTCAACAAGATATACAACTACTTCCCATAATGGTTTTTGCAATTCCTGGAACAGTAACCTACAACCCGTGCTCAAAAGGTTGGACAAAATATAAAATGCATTATCACAATGGTGGAGAAAGGTCATTTGGAAGATACTAAGAATGCAACATCAACATCTTGTGATGCTGACATAGGTGTACAGAGGCAGGCGCACAACGACAAACATTTGTTATACTCGCTGCATAAAAGGCACCATGTTGAGTCTTCCTGAGTAAGCTGTAACACTTGTGAATTTTTATAGCCCAACTCCTGTTTTGTTTCCAACTGCTCACCAAATATTAGTGTGCAAATGTGCCCAATTGCAAGTAGGCTAACTGATATCATTATCTATTAGTAGTTTCTGCTATCTACAAAAAGTGAACATCTACAGCTTTTAGAGTATTAAAATCTGTGGCACATTTACACCTCAGTCCTGCATTAACCAACAATGATCCAGATGTTAGTTAGAGTACCTATTACATTTGTGCACCTTGGTAGATAAAGTTGTGGACCCTTGCTTAGATGCTAACAGCAGCAGCAGCAGCACCAAAAGACTTAGTAGTATCTTGGACACCATATGATGGAGCTGTTTGAGAAACAAATGTATCTACTTGACTGTCTTCTAACTTGGAAATAGACATGACTTTCAAGTAGCAGCTGAAGCTATCCTCAGCACCCTTCTTGTGACATGTCTTTCACAACACGCAAGGACACACAACAGGGACTGTGCAAGACATTTTTGAAGACAATTTTATTTAAACCAATAATTTCTGCACAATTTAAAATCTTGCCAGAATTTAATAATATCTTCAAATATGATAAGACAGTCTTTTTAAATGTCTTTCAGCACTATTATCCCTAAACAGAAAACCTAAAAGTCTATGTCCCAGCCTGAATTATCATCAGGTGGTGGTCCATCGGTGTCTGGTGGATACTCATCAAAGTTGCTGCAGTCCACCACAGAATGAACATTTGGGACAATAGGTGGAGCTAGAGTGCGGTTCTGCAGCCCATCCCAGTAGAAGCCTTCAAACCATCTGAAAATTTAAACAATGTGGTAAGCGAACTAAATATATTGAATATATAAACATTTAAAGAGATAAACAATGATAAGAGGAAAATTTACAGTATTGCATTACAAAACAGGGATGTATGTTAGTGGTACAAAGGTACCACTCTGGTACAGAGGTTGTTAACTAAATCTGATTATACGAGGCAGATCCCCATTTGAGTAATAAAGAGATCCGAGTTACCTGAGGATATTTTTATGCTGATCCTATACTGTATATTATAATTTTTGTTTTCAAACTGCATTCACCGTGTGTCATACACCAAAGGTATAAGGTAAAACAAAGTTTTATAATTATAAATGAGTTATAATTAACTCATAATTATAAATGGGCCCTTTATATAATATATATTGGGCCCTTTATATAATATATATAATATATATTATTATATATATAATATAAATGGGCCCTTTATATAATTTATATAATTATAAATGGGCCCTTTGCAGTTACTTCCATTCTTTCCTCTCATTTATCCAATTAATACCCAATGTTCCGTGTTCTGTCTTGTGTTGGTCAAAAGTTTGTTCACCTCATCCAAAACTGTTGCAACATATCACCTCACCCAAATGCGAGTATATCAGACAAGCTGTTTAAGTGTTAGCATAAGTAAAACTGTTTAGTGTTTTCAGGTTACAGTTGTGTGTGTGTAAACTAAAGTCTTTGAAAATGTAATAATTTATTTCGGAACGCGTTCAAGCATCGCGTCAGACTAGAAATAAAAATGAATTTTGGAGAATTGATTTTTCAATTACCAGACAGTAAAAAGAAACATAAGAAAGAGAAAATTTGTGTTAGAATTATTAATCTTACTTTTTTGGTCATATTTAACAACATATGTTTACAAGAAAGACTGCTACCAAAATATATATATTATATTATATTATATATATATATATATATATATATATATATATATATATATATATATATATATATTAGTATATTTTGGTAGCAGTCTTTCCTGTAGACATATGTTATTAAATATGACCGAAAAAGTAAGATTAATAATTCTAACACGAATTTTCTCAATTTTCCTTATGTTTCTTTTTACTGATGACGGTAAATTAAAAATCAATTCTCCAAAATTCATTCTTTATTTCTAGTCTGACGCGACACTTGAGCGCGTTTCGTAAAACTTATTACATTTTCAAAGACTTTTAGTTTATCTACACAACTTATGCTTTATGAAACAAACATTGGCTCTTATACCTGCATTTGGGTGAGGTGATGTAATACATTAGTGGGGTGAAACACAGAACATGGAAAACGGGGTATAGATTTGTAGAAGTAGAAGTCGGGTCCCAATAGAACTGCAGAAGCAGAACTGGTCCTAATAGAACTGCAGAACTGCAGTATTGGCCCATATTTCTTGATGTTTCTATATTGGAGCGGAGTTTTGAAGTGGGTAGAATATAGTTGTACGTTAATTGGCTGTTGATTGCTGGTGTTGACTTCTTGATGTGTAGTGCCTCGCAGATGTCAAGCCGCCTGTTGTCACTGTATCTATCGATGATTTCTGTGTTGTTTGTTAAGATTTCTCTGGTGATGGTTGGTTGTGGGAAGAGTATATGTTCCTTAACCCTTAAAGTGCGCATCACTTCATATGAAGTGCTAGGCGTTTTACCAGTCGACTGCTCTTCACTTCATATGAAGTGTTGGAGCACTTAGATTTAAACGGCCCGCGGATACACGGGGTTCACCACACCTTCATCAGGGCTCTTGTAAACAGACGCCATTTTTAAAAAAAATCGTGGGCCAAACTCCAGGGTGTTAGGGGCCTCAGTATCGCGTAAGCTACCAAGCCTGACGCACGCAGCATGAGCTCACAGCACTGCTGTTCAGCTTGTGACCACAGCATCGCCTAAAAATGCCATAATATACTTGTTCATGCTATTATGTAGCGATGATATTATTACAGAAGACCCCCGACTGTGATAAAAGTGACCAGGGTTCTGATAATAGCAGGATTGCGATGATATTTAGCGCTGTGCGCCATGGAGGGAGGAGTAATGCTGTGGGAGGGAGGGTGGTGGCGATGTTTTCTGACTGTGTGTGGCCACCTTTATTGACTGCACTCAGCATACCAGCTTAGTGGTTCGCTATAGTGAACACAAATGTAGATACTTATATATAACGTGTGTATAGAGGGTATAAACAGCAAGAGAAGGTTTGGAGCCGCCATTTTGGTGAGGGCGGTGGCGTCGTCTGCACGACGCCACCGTGCAGACGACGGTGTTGTTTACTGGTTACCACGATAGTCTTTGGGCACCATACCAGTTTATTTGTACAAGTATGGTGAATAAAACAGGTAGATATTTATTTATAATGTGTGTATATAGTGTAATAACACCACACAGTTTTGTTGGAGGAGAAATATTAGTGTATCTGGCCTTGAGGGAGGCAGCCATCAGCTGACTGTGTTAGGTCCTATGTCTTTGTGACTTTACTCACCATACAAGCTTAGATGTACAGTTATGGTGAACAAAACATGTAGATACTTATATATACCGTCTGTATATAGTGAATTATAGCAAAACAGTATTGTGGGAGGAGAATGTGGGCGAGTCAGATGACTGGAGGGAGGGCGGGAGTGGCTGGCTGGTACACGGCGGTCACTCCTCGTTACTTTTTGACTCATAATAGCTACTTAGTGGTTCGTTATAGTGAACAAAACATGCAGATACTTATATATAACCTGTGCTTATAGTATAATAACCGACAAAGGATTTGTTCACTGATTGATGAACATGACTGAATCAACAATATGTACACCATATTTTCGAGTACAGCAATGATTCACTCATTTTATTATATACATATATCAAACTACACACTATTGAATAATATTACAGCAAAAAACTATGAAACATCAATCAGAGACATTGAAATAATTAGGTAATTATCTCTTTGTTGCAACTCTGGCCTGACAGCTGGCGAGCAACAGACCGCCTGGGACGCATGCTGAGTCAGCGCCTATAATTTGCCAGACTTCCCCACCCTATAGCGGGCAATATATGGCACTTACGATTTTTTTATTATTTTTCCCGTGATCAGTGAATACAAATTAACAGGTTAGGAAGAAAAAATATTTTTTTTTTTTCAAAATGACATGCGCCTGTGCGGATAGCAGGATATTAGACCCCGAGCATGTTAAGGGTTAATGGAGCCCTGTTGCTTATGCATTGTTAAACGCCTGGAAAGAGATGTTGTTGTCTTGCCTATATACTGAGTTTTTTGGGGCTTACAGTCCCCAAGAGGACATTTGAAGGCATAGACGACGTTTGTCTCTTTCAAAGCGTTCTGCTTTGTGTCTGGAGAGTTTCTCATGAGTAGGTTGGCAGTTTTCTTGGTTTTATAGTAAATCGTTAGTTGTATCTTCTGATTTTTGTCTGTAGGGATAACATTTCTATTAACAATATCTTTCAGGACCCTTTCCTCCGTTTTATGAGCTGTGGAGAAGAAGTTCCTGTAAAATAGTCTAATAGGGGGTATAGGTGTTGTATTAGTTGTCTCTTCAGAGGTTGCATGGCGTTTTACTTTCCTTCTTATGATGTCTAACAGACATCATAAGAAGGAACATCATAAGAAGGAAATAAGACATCATAAGACATTGAAGACACCTTAAGCCTTCAAGGCTTAAGCCTTCAGCCCCAGGCGTTGAAGACACCTGGGGCTGAAGGCTTAAGTTCGAGTAATGTCAGTGCAGTACTGTATTTAGAAGTGGTTCAACAGTCAACAGAAACACTGCATAATGCTTAGCAACAGTTTCTTTACACTTGACCACTAATAAATGGGTGTTTGATTTACTTTAAAGGTGTCATCAAAACTATTATCGCATTAGTGAGACTTGACGTTTAACGATTCCACTCCACTCGTGGAAAAACCTAACTTAACATAGTTGACAGAGTGCAAAGGGGGGACAGGAGTTCCAAACAGGATACTCTGGCAACAATCAATAATAATAATCAAAATAAGGCAATATTCAACAATGGCACTGTCAATGGGGCAGGCAATAATTATGCACAATAATTTTATTACACAATAACAATATTGTGAGGTGTATGTGAAGCTCACAATCATTGATGGGTGTAATGTTGTCATACCACACAGATAAACACGTACCCGTATACAATGTTGGGTGTCTTAGTTTCCACCTATACCCATTTCAGGTGTTGAGAAGGTGAGAACTCCAGTTGACCACTCGGATCAATGCACAGAAAGACACTCAAATAATACAACTAGATCTTGTACTAACAGGTAGGCTACCCAGCACCATTCATTCACTCACAGTCATTCATGCAATTATCCTCGTAGGTGGCTTGACAGCTGGTCTCATGCTCTGGATTTCTACACTGATGGTAGGTGGTATCTTATGTAGACATACTTGCAAGTAAATAACAGATTGCACAAGGTGCATGAAATAAGGAGTGGAGCAGATGATGACGTCATGTAAGGCGACTACATGCTTGCATTTTGGGACTTTGAGTGTGAGTCACCATACTGTGACCACCATATTCTGTGTGGTAAAGTCACACAGAATACTTAGGCAGTGGCACTTTCCTTAGTTTACGCTAGGTCACAGATGATTTCAATCTCACTTTGTCCCCAAATGTTACCTAATACCAGTCTGTTTCATTCTGGTGATTCACAGACTGTCACTCTTGATGGCTTCAAACCAATAGTGTCAGAGTCGCAATTCTAGGCGAGTGCTGGTATACTGAATCGACACAGAGGGATAACTTGATGGCAAGGAACAAGCAGTGTGTTCTTGTCAATTGCCCAATAAAACGACATATCAACCACATACAAGGTTCTTCACAAGAATGTCGGTGCTGGCCTCTGCAAGGGTATAACACCCCCAGGCCTACAAACTAACCATGGTGTCACAGCACAGAAGCTGGATCCAATGATATTGGCCCCTACATGATGGGTAGAAGTGTGGTTCCCCTTTGTGACGATTGAGGTTGACCCAAAAGATCAAGGCTAATTTCTTCTGCCTCAGTGGCGTCCCCTCTTCCACTGCCTGGCACCTTCCAAACTGTCTTCTCTGACTCATTGCTATGGCATGTAATCTATGGCATATCTATCTATGGCATATGCTATGGCATATATCCTTAATTTGCTCTACCCAATTCCCCCCTAGGCATAGGAGTGGCCTTCACATAATCCATGTATTCCTGGGTATGTTGGTATTCCAAGGACATAAAAGTCTTCCATCCATGGGGAAAAGAGATAGGCCTTGTGCACTGCTTAGTGCACTGTGCAATGCAATAATAAGCCAATTATTTGTCGAGGACAGGCAGCCTGTGTGATTTCCTTTTAGGACACTGATACTTTGATACTTATTAGTAATTGTAATGTCTTCTCAGACATAATAACATAGGATAAAAACACACACTTGTGTATACAGTATGTGAAATTTATGTAAGGAATTTACATTCCTTACATAAATTTCGTTGAGGTGACATTGATTAGACGTTGACGTGATTAGACACCGAGATGTAAGTCTCGTCCTAATCACAAAATCGGTCATAAAATATTCAGGAGAGTGCAAAAGACACTGTAAATTCCTTACATAAATGTTACATATACCCGTACACAAATGTGGGTTTTTATCCTACTGATACTTACATGGAGATCTTCAAAGGTTGAATTACTGATCCTCCCCAGGATGCAACCTCACAAGCCGACTAACTTCTGGGTACCTATTTACTGCTAAGTGAACTGCTAGGCATTAGGTGCTAGGAAATGTGCCCAACTAGTTCTGCCCTGCCTGGGATTCAAATCAGCAATTCCCGATTGTCAGTTGTGAACAAACCCTACTGTACCCAGTCATGATTCTAGCTAAGTTATCTTGAGATGATGATTTAATTTGATTTTACAACAGAGATTTGAGTTGGTGATGGTCAATTTAGAGAATGGTCAGTGTAATGTTCAGTATTAAATGGCAAAAAAGCAAAATTCAGATGCAGTGGATTTAAATAGTAGCCAAGGGTCTAGGAGTCTATACATTCAAGCAGATGTATTCATCCCTGGCACAGTGCATAATGTACACTGGATAAAACTTAAATGTGCTGGTTTATTGAATGGTAAACCTACTTGTGCTTTTGTATGTCCTTGATGCCTCCACGCTGGTAGCCAAGGCGCTCTGCAGGATTATCTCGACACAACCGCTTAATGAGGGCATTAGCAGTTCGAGTGATGTTTCTTGGAAATTCCACTGCATCAATGCCCTTCAAGATGGAGTTGTAGGTCTTCATTGGGTCAGGCCCAGTGAAGGGAGGGGTACCTATTGAAAGAAAGCATACAAATGGAACTTTGCAGAGAAGTATTATCTTCTTGCCATAAATAAAAACAACTCTCTTCAATACAGTATATACATATCAAGCTGTAAGTTTGTGAGCAACTGTTTATTAGAAATTGTACTGTAAAATAATAAAATTATGATTGAGAACAAAATTAACTTTTAAGCTTTTAATTAAGATGAATACTGTACTGCACAAACTTACAACAAATAAAGAGGTAAATATTGTAATATATATAAGATTAATATACAAGTTCAGAGTAATGAGAGGACAATGAAAAATGTGTCCACATAGAACATTAATGGGTAAAGACCACAAAATATGTCCACATAGGACACAGTAACCACCTTTCTTATAAATTCCCTTGTTGAGGACAGGAAGCATATCGTCTGGGTATAATATTCTGGCACTGATAGGGTACACACCAGCAGCAGTGTGCGCGCCGGTTGAGCAGTAGGGCGGGGGCTGCCGCAAATACACCTTTACATAATTATGTCAATGTCTTTGAATGGTTTTATGTCTAGTGATTTGCAGTCATATTATTTAGAGTATAATTTAAGGAATTTATATGGTTAAATGTTTGGAACATCACTATGCTCAAAAGATATTGTGCTCCAATCTAGTAATGCATGGAAATGATAATCTTAGATCAATAAAACAGTGTTTTTGTTGTTATTACATACATTATATACTGTACATCTATTTATATTTTTATAAACCAAAACAAACCACTAAGTAGAAAATCCACAGGAGCCATGATGATTCTAACCTATGCATTGGGTGTTCCCAGATGCACGCTCTAGTCGACTGCACCACGACATGGTCAAAAGAATTACAACCTGGGATACTACTGCACCCTTGAGGATTCCTGTGCATAGCACATAGGTTTGAATCCTCATCACAGCTCCTGCGGATTTTCTCATTGATATGTCACGATAATGTGATAAGGGGTGTCAGAGGTAGAATTACTAGACGATAGAGCTAGAGTGCATTGGGAAATTGTGTGAAATCCTGGTTCAGCTAAGTAATGTGTGGTAATGAAATTTTAGCATAATATAAAACTACACGCTATGAGCCGACTCCAGCAGATGACTTCACCCAACAGAGCAAAATACCAAGAAATATACTGTGCACAATACTATTATTACTACAAACACTGCTATTATCCGATTTCTGTCACAAGACCATGAATAAGAACAATTTTCTACAAAATTATTTTCTAAAGGAACATAGGTCATTTTGCATGATGTGTAGATTTACAAAACTTGCAAATCTTGTAAACTTTACAAAACTTCGGCTTCTTTCACGTGGAGTCCACGGTTCGAGTCTCCTAGAGCCCAGGTGAATGGAATGTTTAATCCACGGAAGTGTGGATGACAATTTATTTAAAAACAACTTGGTTGTGTGCTGTGAATGTCTGCCTCCTGCTGTGATCATTATAATTAGCTTTGTGTTCACCGATATCTGACCCTTGTACATAATTTGTATTACAGTCAGGATCATTTATGACATTATCTTCACAAAATAACTGCAGTTACAGTCCTTATTTTATTATTAATTATTTAGTGGTGCTGTGGCCCCAACTTGTGCAGCTGTGCTGTGAGCTCCACCTGCATGAGCCAGCCTTGGTTGCTCTGGCAGTACCAAGGTTCACACAGCCAAGATGGATGCAGACAATATTTTCAGGGTGGTACCTGTTTACTAAAGTCCTGAGGAACAATGTGAGCCCCATGTACCCGTGGGAGTTTTGAATCTTATGATATACCAACAAACATGATATGCTGGTGTGCACACCTCGTTTCCCCATAATATCATGATGTGTGCAGTACAGTGGTTAATGCTAGGTGACCATTTCATTTCAGGTGAAATGAAAAGTACCCAACAGATGCTATCCTGCCTATAAATTGAACCTGGGTTACTTGATTGTGAGCTGTGTTAAGCCATACAAGAAGCCAAAGATAAATTCACACTATAGTAGTAAAAAATTCACTGGAACATGTTTCAGTGTTGCCAATGGCTGCTTCAAACTATTGCATAATTAATAAAGACATTGCTCTGAATTCTACAGATGTAACAAAAAAAACTAAGACAATTGAGAAAATTATTGCATTTAGTGTATGCTAAATAACAAATAAGTATATAATATCAAAATAAAAAATCTACTTTAATATAATAAGACATTAAGAATACTGTATGCAATGTTTATGAATGTTTACCTGTTAAAAGTTCGAACATAAGGACTCCTAAGGACCAGTAGTCAGCTGAAATATCGTGGCCTTTGTTTAAAATAACTTCAGGAGCCACATACTCTGGTGTGCCACAGAATGTCCAGGTTTTCCTTCCAACCTGTAAACAAAAAAATGCAAAGATGAAATGCAATTAAAAATGAAATATGCTTTCTTAATAGAGCTCATTACATGATTTACGTTGGTTGGTACATCTTTCAGACATTGTATAAACTATAAT
>WNGS01164858.1:2659928-2674166 GCA_020271785.1 Procambarus virginalis | reverse complement strand
GAGTATGCCTTAGACTGCTAAAACATCTTTTCGTTCTGCTAACAAAGTTATCGAACAACCTACTGTAGCAATTAAGAGCAAAAGGTCACACAATTGTATCATCTTTGTTCCAAATATTGGAAAATATCACATGAACTAGATATTATACTAATTCTATGGCTAAAAACACCACCTGAAATTTGTAATTTATCTGTTAAATAAATTATGTATATGAAATGTAACTTGCACTATTGGAAGCACCATGTTAAATGTTGTTTAATTTTGCATACTCTCAATTAGAATTTATTTGGGTGGTATATTCTAATCACACAAGATATTACATTGAGTTGGGAAGAATCCAAGGAAGCCATGAAATACTAAGTGAAATTAATCACAAATTATGCTAAAACAGAAATGAAATATACAGATCCCAAGGACCAAAACAACCTAAATGAGACAACTATTTCATATACTCCAAACATTTCCAATCACCAGTCAGTTAACACAAAACATTTATACATCTTTTCAAAGAGGAAATCATTATATATGGTATGATATTGCTACATTTTGTCAAGTATCGCTCAACGACAAACTAAAGTATTTGCTGCATTAAGTTCAACAAGATATACAACTACTTCCCATAATGGTTTTTGCAATTCCTGGAACAGTAACCTACAACCCGTGCCTCAAAAGGTTTGGACAAAAATATAAAATTCATTATCACAATGGTGAAGAAACGGTCATTTGGAAATTACCTACAGATGCAACATCAACATCTGGTGATGCTGATAGGTGTACAGAGGCAGGCGCACAACGACAAACATTTGTTATACTCGCTTCATAAAGGCACCATGTAGTCGTCTGAGTAAGCCTGTACCACTTGTGAATTTTATCGCCCAAATCCTGTTTTTGTTTCCAACTGCTCACCAAATATTAGTGTGCAAATGTGCCCAATTGCAAGTAGCTAACGTGCAGTGATCATTATCTATTATATTTCTCTATCTACAAAAAGTGAAACATCTATCAGCTTTTAAGTACTTAAAATTCTGTTGGCACATTTACACATCGTCCTGATTAACCAACAATGATCCAGATGTTAGTTAGAGTACCTATTACATTTGTGCACCTTGGTAGATAAAGTTGTGGACCCTTGCTTAGATGCTAACAGCAGCAGCAGCAGCACCAAAAGACTTAGTAGTATCTTGGACACCATATGATGGAGCTGTTTTGATAAAACAAATGTACTACTTCTAGACTGTCTTCTAACTTGGAAATAGACATGACTTTCAAGTAGCAGCTGAAGCTATCCTCAGCACACTTCTTGTGACATGTCTTTCACAACACGCAAGGACACACAACAGGGACTGTGCAAGACATTTTTGAAAGCATTTTATTTAAACCAATAATTTCTGCACAATTTAAAATATTTCCAATTATAATACTTCAAATATTGATAAGACATCTTTTTAAATGTCTTTCAGCACTATTATCCCTAAACAGAAAACCTAAAAGTCTATTGGCCCAGCCTGATTATCTCAGTGGTGGTCCCATCGTGGCTGGTGTATAATCATCAAAGTGCTGCAGTCCACCACAGAATGAACATTTGGGACAATAGGTGGAGCTAGAGTGGCGGTTCTGCAGCCCTCCGTAGAACACTTCAACCATCTGAAAATTTAAACACTGTGGTAAGCGATAATAAATATATTGAATATATAACTTTAAAAGCGATAAACAATGATAGAGGAAAATGTACAGTATTGCATTACAAAACAGGGATGTATGTTAGTGGTACAAAGGTACCACTCTGGTACAGAAGTTGTTAACTAAATCTGATTATACGAGGCAGATCCCCATTTGAGTAATAAAGAGATCCGAGTTACCTGAGGATATTTTTATGCTGATCCTATACTGTAATATCAGTTTTGTTTTCAAACTGCATTCACCGTGTGTCATACACCAAAGGTATAAGGTAAAACAAATTTTATAATTATAATGAGTTATATTAACTCTAATTATAATGGGCCTTTTATATAATAATCTTGGGCCCCCTTTATATAATATATATTTGGCCCTTATTATAATATATATGGGCCCTTTATATAATAATATATAATATAGATTTTATATATATTATAAAATGGCCCTTTATATAATTAACTCATAATTATAAATGGGCCCTTTGCAGTTACTCCCATTCTATCCCTCAATTATCCAATTAATACCCAATTTTCCGTGTTCTGTCTTGTGTTGGTCAAAAGTTTTTTCACCTCACCCAAACGTTGCAACATATCACGTCACCCAAATGCGAGTATATTAGACAAGCTGTTTAAGTGATCATAGCATATGTAAAGACTGTTTATGTCTTTAATGTTAGGTTGTTGATGATAAACTAAAGAGTCTTTGAAAATGTAATATATTATTTACGAAACGCGTTCAGCAGTCGCGTAAGGACTCCAAGTAAAGATGAATTTTGGAGAACTGATTTTTCATTTAATTCCACAGGTAAAAAGAAACATAAGAAACCAGAAATTGAGATAGTGTTAAATTCAATTACAGTTACTTTTTGGTTCATATTTAACAACATATGTTTTACAAGAAAGATTGCTACCAAAATATATAGTTAATATTACTACTTAGATTATATTGATGATATATATATATATAATATATATATATAAATATATACTTATATATATATATCCGATATATATATATATTATATATATATATTATATAATATAGATATATATATATATATATATATATATATATTATATTAATGTATTTTTTTGGTACAGTCTTCCTGTAGACATATGTTTTAAATATGACCGAAAAAGTAAGATAATAATTCTAACACGAATTTATCTCAATTTTCCTTATGTTTGCTTTTTACTGATGACGGTAATAAAACATCATTCTCCAAAATTCATTCTTTATTTCTTACAGATCTGACGCGACACTTGAACGCGTTTCGTAATAACTATATTACATTTTCAAAGACTTTTAGTTTTCTCAACCACTAAACCTTAACCTAGTTCTTTACTAGCTAATACAACACTCATCTTGGCTTCTTTATACCCTGCATTTTGGGTGAGGTGATGTACAACATTTAATGGGTGAAAAACTCACAGGACAACACGAAAACAGGTATTAGATTTAATGTACATTGAAGTAGAAGTGAAAGTGCCTAGACGAGAAGGCCTATTGGCCCATAACTGCACTCATATTGATATCGCTTGGTCTATATTGGGCGGGAGTCTTGAGTGGTAGAATATATTTGTACTTAAACTTGGCTGTTGATTGCTGGTGTGACTTCTTGATGTGTAGTTGCCTCGCAGTATATCAAGCCCTGTTGCAATGTAGCTATCGATGATTTCTGTGTGTTTTGTTAAGATTTCTCTGGCTGATGGCTTTGGTTGTGGGAAGAGAGTATATGTTCCTTAATGGAGCCCTGTTGCTTATGCATCGTTAAACGCCTGGAAAGAGATGTTGTTGTCTTGGCCTATATACTGAGTTTTTTGGGGCTTAGTCCCCAAGTGGACATTTAGAAGGCATGACGACTTTGGTTCTCTTTTAGGACGTTCTGCTGTGTCTTGAAGTATTCATAGTAAGCTGGCTAGTTTTTCTTGTTTTAAGTAAATCGTTAGTTGTATCTTCTGATTATCATTGTCTAGGGATAACATTTCTATTAACATATCTTTCAGGACCCTTTCCTCGTTGTTCATGGCTGGAGAAGAAGTTCCTGTACAAATAATCTGATAGGCTGATAGAGTTGTTGTATTATAGTTGTTCTCTTCAAGAGGTTGCATGGCGTTCTTAACTTTCTTCTTTATGATGTCTTCAACAACCAATCATAAGAAGGAACCATCATAAAAGGAAAAAAGACATCATAAGACCATTGAAGAAACACCTTAAGCCTTCAAGGCTTAAGCCTTCAGCCCCAGGCGTTGAAGACACCTGGGGCTGATGGCCTTAAGTCCCGCTAATGGTCAATTGCAGTACTGTATTAAGCAAAGTGTTCAACAGTCAACAGAACATGCATATGGCTTAGCAACAGTTTATTTACCACTTGACCACTAATAATGGTTTGTTTTTTTACTTTAAAGGTGTCATCAAACTATTATCGCATTGAAGTGAGACCTGACGTTAACGACTCGTATCCACTCTTGGAGTAACACCTAACTTAACAGAGTTGACAGAGTGCAAAGGGGGGACAGGATTCCAAACAGGATACTCTGGCAACAATCATAATAATAATCAAAATAAGGCAATATTCAACAATGGCACTGCAATGGTGCAGGCAATATCTATGCAAAATATTTTTATTACCAATAACAATATTGTGAGTTGTATGGTGAAGCTCACACATCAGTGATGTGTGTAAATGTTGTCATACCCACAGATAAACCGTACCCGTAGACAATGTTGGGTGTCTTAGTTTCCACCTAGACCCATTTCAGGTGTTGATAAGGCGAGATACTCCAGTTGACCCACTTCGGATCAATGCACGAAAGAACCTCAAAATAATCAAATCCACTAAGAATCTGTACTAAACAGGAGGCTCACCACATCTCAACCATTCCATTCACATCACAGTCATTCATGGCAATCTACTCCATCGAGTGGCTTGACAGCGTGTCTCATGCTCTGTATTATCTACACTGATGGTAGTGGGATCTTATGTAGAATACTTTCAAGTAAATAACAGTTGCCAAGGTGCATGACAATAAAGTAAGTGGAGACAGATATGACGTCCTGTAAGGCGACTACATGCTTGCATAGTGGACTTTGGAGTGTGAGTCCACCACATACTGTTACCAACCATAGTCGGTTTGGTAAAGTCACACAGAATACTTAGCGTGCACTTTCCTCTAGTTTTACACTCTAGGATCAAAGATATTTCTCTCACTTGTCCCCAAATGTTACCTATACCAGTCTGTTGCATGCTGGTGATTCACAGCTGTCACTCGTGATGGCTTCAAACCATAGTGCAGATTCGCAATTCTAGCGAGTGCTGGATCTGAATCAGAGACACAGAGATCCTTGATTTGCAAGGAACAAGCAGTGTGTTCTTGTCAATTGCCCAATAAAACGACATATCAACCACATACAAGGTTCTTGGTGATATGTTACAACAGTTTTTAATGAGGAATGAAATGATGATTTTAATGAGCCTGGAAACCCACTTCGGCCAATTATCAGCCAGATACCCACACCCACGTACAGACTGGCGAAACGACTCAACGGCTTACTGACTCCTTATGTCCCGTGCAACTTCAGCCTGAAATCCCCGAAGGAATTTGTTGACTTACTGCGGGGAACACGGGCTACAGGGATAAGAGCCTCGTTGGACGTAGAATCACTGTTCACCAACGTACCTGTGGATGAAACAATCGGGATGATAGTGGACCGAGTGTATCGAGACCCGGCCTGTACTCCCCTTGACATGCCAGAAAATATCCTGAGGAAACTACTCCAAGCTTGTACTAAGGAGGCACCCTTCTTGAGCCCGGATGGGCACATGTATAAGCAAGTAGATGGGGTCGCCATGGGTTCTCCCCTAGGCGTCCTGTTTGCAAACTTCTACATGGGTACTATCGAGGAAAAAGTCTTAGTCGACTTAAACTTGAAACCGGCCATATACTGCAGGTATGTTGACGACATTTTTACACAGGTACCTGATGTCAGACATCTGCAGGAGCTGAAAGAAGCGTTTGAGCAGAATTCTGTGTTACGTTTCACTTACGAGATGGAGAAGGATGGGAAGCTGCCCTTTCTAGATGTAACAGTCATGGAAAGGAGCGGAGGTTTCCACACTGCAGTCTACACTAAGGAAACAAACATAGGAATGTGCCTAAATGCCAACAGTGACTGCCCAGATAGGTACAAGAGGAGTGTTGTTAACGCTTATGTCGACCGTGCTCTCAGCCACAGCTCAGAATGGAAGCAAGTCGACGAAGAACTCTGTAGGGTAAGGCAGGTCCTAGTCAACAACGGCTTCTCCAATGGTTTCATTGAAGACATCATAAGAAGGAAAGTAGAACGCCATGCAACCTCTGAAGAAACAACTAATACAACACCTATACCCCCTATTAGACTATTTTACAGGAACTTCTTCTCCACCGCTCATAAAACGGAGGAAAGGGTCCTGAAAGATATTGTTAATAGAAATGTTATCCCTACAGACAAAAATCAGAAGATACAACTAACGATTTACTATAAAACCAAAAACAGCCAGCCTACTAATGAAAACTCTCCAGACACGGAGCAGAACGCCCTAAAAGAGACAAACGTCGTCTATGCCTTTAAATGTCCACTTGGGGACTGTAAGCCCCAAAAAACTCAGTATATAGGCAAGACAACAACATCTCTTTCCAGGCGTTTAACGATGCATAAGCAACAGGGCTCCATTAAGGAACATATACTCTCTTCCCACAACCAAACCATCACCAGAGAAATCTTAACAAATAACACAGAAATCATCGATAGGTACAGCGATAGCAGGCGGCTTGACGTCTGCGAGGCACTACACATCAAGAAGTCAACACCAGCAATCAACAGTCAATTAATGCACAAATATATTCTACCCACTTCAAGACCCCGCTCCAATATAGAAGCATCAAGAAATATGGGCCAATAGGCCCTTCCGCAGTTACTTCCATTCATACCTTCAATTTACCCAGTTAATATCCAGTTAATATCCATTGTTTTCGTGTTCTGTCCTTTGTTGAAAGTTTTGTTCACCTCATTAAAAACTGTTGTAACATATCACCTCACCCAAAACGCGGGTATAAAATGAAAGATGAAAGCTGTTTAAATCATAGCATAGTAAAGAACTGTTTAGTGCTTTAAGGTTATAGTTGTGTGAGAAAACTAAAAGTCTTTGAAAATGTAATTAGTTATTACGAAACGCGTTCAAGTGTCGCGTCAGACTAAGAAATAAAGAATGAATTTTGGAGAATTGATTTTTCATTTACCGTCATCAGTAAAAACAACATAAGGAAAATTGAGAAAATTCGTGTTAGAATTATTAATCTTACTTTTTCGGTCATATTTAATAACATATGTCTACAGGAAAGACTGCTACCAAAATATACTAATATATATATATATATATATATATATATATATATATATATATATATATATATATATATATATATATTTATTTATTTTAAATTCCCATTAAACTAGAAGTTCTTCAATGCTTAAATCAACTCAATGAGTTATTCTTTTGGAAACGGCACTATGTACATTAATATCCTAGAAGTAACTGAAATTATTAAACTACAGTATGAAATGCCTATGAAATATTCTGAATTTAAATGAATTAGAATGTTACTTTCTAATATAAAGAAACTGTAGATGGTAGCTAATTATTCATGCTAAGATGATGGATGAATCCTTTATCCTAGAACATTATATGTAATCATTTTATATGTTTATCAAATTGCAGTTAATGTAGGAAAACTAATACTTGGAAATTATTTTTAATACATTCGTGATTATTAAAACAAATTTTGTCTGCACTCAGAATTCTGAATGTTTATCTCATACATTTGCAAAACCTACTTGAAAACAAATACTGTATTTTGGATTGCTGGCATTTTGTCAACCTAACCTAATAAAATTAATGTATTTAATTTTGTATTATTATTTATTATTATTATTATTTCACAGTAATCACATTAACGTGACTGCATCAATGAGAAAATCCGTAGGAGCCGTGATAAGGGTTCAAACTTATGCTCATCGTGATAAGGGTTCGAACTTATGCTCATCGTGATGAGGGTTCGAACAAAATCCTACGGATTTGCTCATTGATACATGACATTAGTGTGATTACTCTGTGTATTGAAAGAGGAGCGTCAGAGGTAGAACAGTCCTAGACAACAGACCCAGAGTGCATGGCGAGATTGTGTGAAAGCCCTGGTCCGGCTTCAGTTGTAGCCTCAGAAAATCCTTGTGTGTGTGTTCAGTAGAACTCCAGGTTGCAATCCTTGTACTATGTCGTGGTCTAGTCGTCTAGAGTGTGTGCGTGGGAACACCCACTGCATAGGTTCGAACCCTCATCATGGCTTCTACGGATTTTATCATTATTATTATTTACACATATGCATAAGAATAACATGGTAGTTAATTTTAAGGGTTACCTGAATTTACCTGAGGGCCATTAATACTAGTGGCCTCGACGAGGACAGGAAGCCGGCGGCTTGTCAAAGGTCCCCTCCCCCATTTGCCCTGAAGATCTTTTCCAGCTGTATTTTATAACCCAGCTTAGTTTTGGTGTATACAGCTTCAGCGGGTAGGAGATTCCACAGGTTTACAACCCTATGGGTGAAAAAAACATCTGTTTTCAGTCTCGGTGACTGCAATCATTGTGGGGTGATTTTTGTTGCCCAGTATTTTGCACCGTCTCCAGAGCAGCTGTGTCTTTCTAAAAATGAGATCTCTATGCCTGGATGGAATAATCCAGGTGGGGGCGCACCAGAGATTTATTCAATTGAATGACTACCTTCTGTTCTTTAAAGGTAAAGATACGCTTGATTATTCCCAGAGTTTGGTTAGCTTTTTTTTTTTACTGCCGCTCCCACTTGTTGTGCAACTTTTAGTGAATGATGGATTCTGACTCCAATTTCCTTTCTTCGTCTATCTGTTGTCAGGTAGTTCTGTTAATTTGGTAGTTGTGACATGGATTTGTATGCCCCACCTGCAAAGTCTTGTATTTATCGACATTAAAAAGCATTTGCTAGTCATCTGACCATTAGTGGAGTTCATGTAGACCTTTGTAAGGTCTCAATATCGCCTTCACTTCCCACTTTACCATAGATCTTAGTGTCATCTGCAAATTTGATGATGTTTGTAATATTCTCATCATCTATGTCAAAAAGGGTTGGTCCCAAAATAGACACCTGTGGCACCCCACTCAGCATATTTCTCCAGTCAGATTCATTCCCATTTAGCACGACCTTTAGTTTTCTATGTTTAATCATTGTTTTATCCATTCCAATATTCTCCGATTTATTCCATGTGGCTGTAATTTCCTTGCCAGTCTCTCATGTGGTACTTTGTCAAAAGCTTTAGCAAAGTCCATGTAATCTACATCTACTAGAAGTCGTTTGTTTGAATAGCCAGTTACCGTTTCCAGAAATGTGAGCAGGTTTGTAAGGCATGATTAATTTTTAACAAACCCATGTTGCGTTGATTTTACAAGATTGTTCTCTGTGAGATGTATGATTTGATGAGATGTATGACTATGAGATGTTGTATGATCCGTCGTACTCCCTTACGATTCTCTCCATGATCTTGCAGATGTGTGATGTCAAGCTGATCAGACAGTAGTTTTCTGCCAAGCTCTTTCTGCCCCTTTTTGAAAATAAAGGTAACATTTGCATATTTCCAATCCATGGGAACTATCCATTGGTCCAGGGATTTTCGGAAAAGGAGTAACGGTGGTATGCTTAGTGCATCTGTCAGTTCCTTTACGACTTTAGATTGAAATCCATCCACACATAAGGCTTTTGAGTCTTTAGTTTGTCAATGTTCTTTCTGATTATGTCGCATGTAATGGGTGAAATGTCGCATGTAATATTCTTTGTGGATATTACACAAGTTATTGTGTAGCCACAAGTTATTTATTACTCTTCATCTTCAAACATTTGTGTGGGTGATGGGATGTCGTTCAATCTTTCCAGTGTGAACACTGATGTAAAGTACTCGGAGTGTTTGCTGCCCTGTTATCATCCAATATAACTTGGTTAGTCTCATCTTTTAGGGGTCCTATAGAGTCCTTTGTTTGGGTTTTACTTTGTATATGTGCATAAAATGATCTTGAATCTTCCTTTATGTTTTGGGTAACTTTTCTTTCGTAGTTTCTTTGGCAAATCTGATTTTCTGGGTAGCATTTTCTGGCCCTTTTATATATTTCATAATCCATGATGTTCATCGTGGATTTATACCGTCTCCAGAGGTTCCGTTTAGTTAACAACGCTCTTTTTACTACTAATGTCCTCCATCTTGTTTCTTTTCTTTTATTTCTCCTTTTTGGCACATTTTTTAAGAATCAGAGTTCCCTCTGCTGTATCAGCAGCGCCAGTAACCTCCACTTGAAGCTCAGATCACCCAAGCAAGTTCAGAGAAAAGGGGATGTAAAGGGCAGAGCTGACGCATCTGAGGCACCAGTTCTTCTTCTTGTTGAGAATAGGTGCAGTTTGCATGAAGGGTTAACCCTCCCGATGACTGCACCAGGACAGATGTAAGGAGACGCGTCGACGGTTAGGAGGAGAAGAAAGTCAAAAGCGGTGATGTGATGGGCCGTAGAGAGAGGAGTGGCGACGAAAACAGAGGTGGACGTTAGAGGGAGACTCGCCGCACCGGGGGGGGGGGGCGTCATGGTCACGGCGGCAGCTGATCCCCACGCGCGTAACTGTGCGCGCAAGACGGGAACTAATACTTCTCCGGAAACTTGCGTATCGGAAAGCGCAAGCAGTACGCTTCCCAAATCACCCACAGGTCAGCGGGCAGCCGGCCATCAGGCAGCACCCTCGGCTGAGACATCCTATCTGGCACCCTATAAACAAACTCCTTCTCCGACGATACCCAGATAGTGGACGAGCACCACGGGATCGGAAGCACCCAGGCATCCCGATAAGGGCCCAACGCCGGAATCCGACAGGGCACAACCCCAGCAGCTGGGACTAGGCTTCCCTCAGACCGGGGCAATGAAGGAGGGGGAACCGCAGGGATGCAGGCGCGGCATCGACCCCACCACAGGGCACAGGAGCCGAGGCTCCCGGCGCACATCTTTCCGCAACATCACGACGAGGTCCCGACCATCAGGGACAACCCCCCATTGCGGAGATCCAACAGCAGGTGACGCAGGAGAGGGGGCACAGGTAGCAACTTCGGAGCCCCTCACAACACCATCATCCTCGGCGGGGGGCGCCAGATCACCATACTCCCCCACCTCCTCCCAAGGCACACCACGAAGGGGAGACACACTCCAAGCCCGCCGCGAACGCTTCGAGACAGGCCGCACCACACCACTCCCAGCAAGCCCCGCCGCAGGCACAGCCACCATCTTTACATCCACACAGGCCACACCCGCACCATCCGAAGAGTCCACAGAGGCCACACCACCCACACTGTCTACATCATCGAGGGAAACAGCCTCAGAACACCGACGCACACGCTTCTGCAAAGGGATGGAAAGAGCAGAACTACAGTCGTCAACACACACAGGCACAGCAGGCACCTCACCTTGCCGAAGCACCCCCTCCAAAACAGCAGAACCCGCGTCCCCGGGAGCCGGTAACACATCCACAGGCGGGGGCGGGACATGGACCTCCACCGGGACATCCTGCACTACAAGCAGCTCAGGCGACGTCCCAACACCCACACACACCGGCTCAACAACCCCAGGGGCCACAGCAGTCACCTGACGTGTCGCACGGGCCGTAGAACTTGCCTCAACAGGCGGAGCAGCAGACAGGCAATCAGGCGCCTCAGGCACAGCACCCACACCGTCCTCAGAACCGTCCGAACGCAACAGGGGCGGAAAATCCTCCGCACGAAGAACATGCACCCGACCAGTTGCTCCCACGTCGCACGCCGCAGCCAGATGACCCTCGTGACCACACCGATAACAGGTGCGCGGTTGACCCCGGTACTGGCAGCGGACCGTGTACCCCAACACAGACATCGACGACGGTACACTACACTTCAGTGACATCGTCAGGGTGCGGGAGCCGTCAAGCATACCAACACAGTGCCCGGCAATGACCTTGTTCCAACGAACACTTAACACTGTCCCAAACCGTGCAAAACAGGAGGTTATAAAGTCGTCCTGAAATTCGAAGGGGGCACCATGCACCGCCACAGACGTCAAGGTGACACTAAGATTTACCACCTTAATGGAGCCAGCAGTATCAGGGAGAGGGTAAACACGCCCCTCACAACGCTCGAGAAACGCCTGAAAGGCAGCCTGGAGGCGGAACTTGACCACAGCACAGTGGCCCTGAAGCAGCTGGATGCCCACTAGGTCAGACAGCCACCAGGGCGACACCAACCAATGGATGGTCCACCGGCACCGTAAACGCCAGACCAGCCGACAGCGTCCTCTTCATAGGAGGGCGAGAAGTCCCCATGGCTAAGCAAACGTCACCCTGTCAGTGGCAAACCACCACCAGCAGGGCAAACAAGCAATCACCCAACGTAAACACTAGCCAGGAGCGGAGAGACCTCAGGAACGTCCGACCTGGCCGGCGGTCACCACACAACTCGGCACCAGTTCAGAAAGTGTTTCACTATGTAAACACCCTTTTCTTTAGCCCAGGGGATATTTCTATATATATTATATAATATATTTATATTAGATATAATTTTAGCCCTGGGATATTTCTTGAAATGGCTATCCATTATATAATATAACTCAAAAGAACACCCGGGGGTGGGGGTAGGGTGGGGGCAAAAAAATTGGGCCAATAAATAGCAAAATAGCCCAATTTTGGGCTACTAGTAGCTAAAAAGTAGCCCAATTTTGGGCTACTAGTAGCGAAACGTTGCCCAATTTTGGGCTTGGGTGGGGTGTAGGGGAGGGGGAGGTGGGTAGGGGGCAGGGGGGGTGGGGTTAGGGAGGTAGGGGGTGGGGGTAGGAGGGGGTGGGGGTAGGGAGGTAGGGGGGGGAGGTCAGGGGTAGGGGGTAGGGGTGGGGTGTTGGAAATAACCAACAGTTTTTATACATCATTGTATTTATACAACCAAAGTAGTTACTAAATTACTAACTTATAGATTTAATCATTATCATGATTTATTCATTGCCAAATTCTTCCTAGTACGTGAGGAACAACAGGCAGCAACATGAATTTTCTCCACATTTAGTTGAATTTATAACAGAGTCCAGTTTATCATTTCCTTTACTAAAAAAAAGTTAAGTTTGATTTCGTAGTATACTATTACTTACTGGAACTCTCTTATTTAATTAACATTCAACATTCTAGAGGAAATTACTTTGATGCAAATGATTTACTTTAATTTCCTCGATTGGCTGCACAACTTTTAGTAAGCCAATTTATGTTACTAGAACTTCTATTTTATCACAGAAGAATTTAATGTGATATTAATACTTGTTATTACCTCTTCCTTCCTTAGTCAATTGCGATAAATACATATTCATTTACGCTCGAAAGCCGCGCATGCGCAATAAGGAGCAGGAGGAAGACAGGAGCGCGTCACTTGACTCAACACGAGAGCACGGACGCCATTGACAGCGTGTTGCAGAGCTGTGCTTGACCTATTTATTTCGCTCCCACGATCAGTTGAGCGGTGCCACGTTATCTGGCACAACATAGCCGTGTCATAGACTAGTATACGAGCACTCCAGAGTCAACGTCTTTCAAGCAGCAGCTGGAGGACGAAGAGTTGCTCAAGTCTTCACATCAACGACACGAGGCTCGGCCGCTAAGTTTACCTTTTTGTTATTATGTGGCCACTATTAACATTTAGGCTAGCAGTCGTTAGGTCGAATGCAACCAACAAAATATAGTACGTGTCTTAATTAAATTTACATCTAATTAGATGATTATCAGTCTATTTCTTCGGAAAGAATTTATAGTGCTTGGATACAAATTGTTCAGACAGTAGCTGATAATTTACTACCATCATCTTCATGATTTAGGATGTAAATGTAATTACCTATTGTAGAAAGATATCTACAATGTAATTGCCTTTCAGTACCAAGGCGACTTCAAACGAGGTGCTAGGCTTCCCCACCGTTCTGTGCAACAATTTACCCTATGCAACACGTCGTCGGTGGAGTGTAGCAACCGACTACTCCTTAGTTTCACAGCTAAGCTGTCCATTTTTCCATCAGTCGCAATAACTCCATAGTTACAGTAGTGATCTCCCTAAGAGATCAATTATACTAATCCATTGATTTACTGATGCTGTTCAACATTTCAGTAGTATATTGAGGTGCATTTACCTCCATCAATAGTATATATTTCCATTTATTGATTCACATTTGATTTACTCTGGTGAAGAACCAGCACCAGAATAATGCTAGGGATGTATAAATCTTTTAGCATGTAACCCCCCAATTTTGTGTAGTTAATTTGACTCCATTCATTTAAGCATTACAGTTTTACCAAGATCCATAGGACACTAGTTCCTAGGATTAGTTTTTTCATTGTCTCTTTGTTTTCCACTTTTTTCTCAAAAGTGGTGGTCCTTCATAGCTATCGAAGTATATATATATATATA